>QYAM01000080.1:0-95171 GCA_003988965.1 Neobulgaria alba
TTAATTTACGTTATAATTAAAAAATTTAATATTTCGTACGATGCCAAGAAAAATCTGCCAACTCACTTGTGCTGCCAACTCGCTTATGAACTACGTTATTTAAATTATAACTTTAATAAAATTTTCTCTTAAGAGCCTAGTAATTACCCCTTGTCGTATATAATTAATCCAGGTGCTATTTGTTATATTAACTCCTGCTTTAGAAGTTCTTTATAAAAGAGTAGCCTTCTAAAGGTTTTCTTTAAAATTCTATAAAATAATCAAATAAAACTATATATATAATTGCTATAAACAAACTATATAAATAATTAAGAATTCGAAGAGGGGGAGAAGGAGACGAAGGGGGAGGGTAAGAAAAAAAAAATACAAAACATACGACAGCAGGTATTCGCTGGTGGTCACCCACCCAACTACTAATCTGCCGATCTGTAGCTTAAGTTCCGGAGAGCGAACGGGATCCGCTGTTGGTCGTATGTGTTAGACACCTCCCTTACTTCATATTATAGCTTACTCACTCCCCAAGAATAATAAAGTTGGAGTTGGTCATGAAGTGTCACCTGAGGTGGGAGAAGCGAATAGTGACTACTATAGCCTACCCATATTATTTCTAAACACAAGAATATCAATTCTCATTCTTAATTTCAGCCCCAACTTAAGTACTGGCGAGAAGGGCATTTCGGATTTATATAGTAGAGTCTTGAGGTAGGTTTTTAATCAGCTCCGCATCCCACCTTTTAGATCATCAAACCTTAGCTCTCTGAAATTTTTCTATGTAGAGGAGTGTAACCAGCGAGCTAACTTGTGAGGATAGGACATTATTTAATGACCTTTTTTGGTCTTGATCTATCACAGTTTCCACCATCGAAGGCCAAGATTTCTAGTCCAGCTAATAATAAATACATATTTTTATGGTCCTGCGCCAATTCCGTCACTTTATTGAAACAAAGGGATATATCCCCTCAAGTTCGTCCCATAAAGAGCCTCCATGATCACGATTTTCATAGTAAAACACCTGTTATTATCAGCCTCAATAGCGGGGTTACGGGCTGTGATGGGCTAAGAACAGGGATATATCTGATGGTCTGTGTTTCCGGGTCGCTTCGACGAGATGTTCCCCCCCTACACCGTTAACCGTTTTCTAACGTCGCTCCGACTTCACGTGCGGAACCAATCTCAACTGAGATCAATAGTTTGAAAAATTCCCCTTTCGTCATCTATTTTACTATCGATAATATTTCTTCCGATCATGTAGCCATGATACGATATCGGGGATCTCTAAAAGTATATGTTATCATCTACGTCCCCATTTCCGGGGTAGCTTCTCTCAGCTTTCTAGACCTGGGTATTCGTTCTCATCTCCATAATCCTATTCAACTCATGAATTGCTCTTTCAGCATCTATATCCTCTTGTTCGTGACAGTCTAGTGATACATATATTAATCATGCTCGCCCACGCCATTTTTATTCTCCCTCTCATCCAACTCGTCACCTCCTCCCCCGCTAGACCCCGAACCAATGCTTGCGATATCGTCAACCCAATAATAACACTTCTCAAACAACAAGCAGCAGCATCCGCATTTTGTTCCAGCTACCTCCATATCTCAACCCAAACATCCACGACGACTCAAACAGTGGTCTCCACTTCTACAACCACCCAACCCGTACCGACTGTTACGATTACCGGCGATGCCGCAATCATCACGTCAACTGCGTAAGTTCGATGATACTTGTCTATCGTGGAAGAAAAACGCTAACCCATCATATCCAGTGTTATAACCCAAGTAACCTGCGTCACTTCCAGCCCAACATTAAGTATCACCAAGACATCGACACCTTACGATGGAAGATACGACCTGACATGCACCGCGACCGCGACCTCCTCAGCAGGTCTTAAAAAGAAGGATGATAGTCTGGTTTCCTCCCCCCAAGACATAAGTGTTCCACAATACCTCAATCAATATCGAGGCACGGAGATTTCAACAGCTTGTTCCTGTCTCTCTCTTCCAACACCAACTGCGACTTCCACCATTCAGGTGACTGTTGTCCAAACCCTGATCGTCGATGCAACTGTAAGAAAAGAATTTCCATCCTCTAGGAGAAATTTTTAAAGTGGCTGCGAGAGCTTGGCTAAATTTTTTGTGTAATAGTTCACGCCAGTGTTGACAATCATTCCTACTCAGACTGTGACAAGTACATCAACAAGTTTGATAACGAGCTGTGCGTAAGCTCAAATAAGAATCATTCACTGGCCGGGGAGGACAGTAGCGTGGGGATGAAGATTAATGACGATATCAAAAATATAGACTGGAAATCTCTGAAATTTTCAAGGGTTATCTTGGCGTACACCTTACGGATGAGTTCTGAAGCTTCGAGGGGTCCCTAGGAAGATATTAGGATATTCACGACTTCATGAGGTTTGAACTGCCATTCTCGGAGTTGGACCCTTTCTTTTTTAAGTTGGTTTTATATCCCTCTCACCATAATATCCTTGATGGCATGCTTGTGGATCCTAGAAAATGTGGGCTATATTGACGGGCACTTTTCAAGCTACCGAGTAGGTTCGGTGGAGAACGATATCAAAACCGGGAAACCCCATCTTTAATTGACACGCCCAAATTACTTTAAATTACCCGGAATGTGGATTTTTGATGAGGTTCTTCCGTCCGTCTCCCACGACCCGTGACTTTCACCAAAAACTCACGAAACCACCCCCCTCTTTACACAAATCTAGACCTTCAGAAGAAAATAAAGTAGATGAATGCTCAGGACTGGTCTGTCGCTTTCTTTTTTAGGCAATTTTGTTGCCATTAATCTAAAAGTCAGAAATGCAAGGTTATGTGAGCAATACAAACTCACGACATGGCTCAAGCCTCAGCACGAAGGTTCCAAGCCATCGGCTTTATTTCCTTGTTTGAGTGTTCAAACATGCCACTCAAGGAACGACCAGATGATTCATCCAATACCCCCCACCTTGGCAGGCACCACTAAAGCTAACTTAGCTACTCTAGTCTCTTGTCCCTTTCACAGCACGAAGGCAACAGTTATTGTAATATTTCTTAGATTTCGCTCATTTATCTCTATCTCATCTATGCAAAGCAATCATCGAATACCACCCTAGAACAAATCCATCTAGCAGTAGCACAAAAGGTATACCCAATCCAAGGACGCCAAAATATATACATCCTAAATCATCAAATGAGAGGTTCCAACTCCAAAAATGCACATTATGTACTCTTTCAAATTTGAACGCGTGCGGAGCGCCAGGAAGATTATCGCCTCCTCCTCCCGACCCAACTCCTATGCTTTCCCTTCTCAAGGCTGTCAACAATAGTACAGGGTCCGCTGCTTTGGCAAACTCTACTTCTCCCCAAATTCTTGAATCTGGGCCCTAGTGGGCCGTTGACATAATGGTATTGTCCAACAAAACGCCATTGCCTCCAATCGCTGAGCTTGTAAAACTTGTCCCCCCAGTGTCCACTAAACCACCACCAGCCAAAAGGAGCATTTGGATTGTCGGCTGCGGGCTGGAGTTTGTCTTGCATTATCTGCAGAGGAGGATTTGATGTTGCAGTTCTAGCATCCATATCGTGGGTTACGGAAGTGTTAAAATGGTAGGCCAGATAGTTCTGAGCCGGATCCCAAAGAGGGCCTCTGTCGGTGACGTCTGCGAGAATTCCAAAAGGAAGAATATACGGATGGCTACCAGGTGTTGCATACATTGCGTGGCTGCCAAGTGCACTGTAGATGACAGGGCGACCTTCTCTTCCTTTCCCCTTGCCCTTCTCAACAGCATCGTATGAGTAAGCTAAACCTCCAGAATGCGCGGAGAAAAAGACGGCCTTGGGCACGCCATTATGAAAACGGATTAGAGAATGCTCCCAATCCCCAACATGATTGCCAAATCGAACCTTCATGACTGTCGTTCCGAGATTGTAGCTGTAGAAGTAAAACCAGAAAGCATCGAGAATACCATTTCCTTTGTCGACAAGTACAAGTACAGCTGGAGCTGAAGAATAGCCGCCCGGTTTGGAAATTGTGGGGGTGCGTCTTCGGAGTTCTAACTGTTGGTTTCGGAATGATGGTCCTTGAGTCCTGAGAGTGTAGGGTAGTGGTCGAGCAACCTTGTTCTTGTCTCCATATGCTTCGTACCAGTCCTCTTGGTCGGCATTCTCATCTATTCCTTCAGTAAATTCAGTGTACTCGTCAACCTCATCATCTTCTACATCAGCATCGTACGGCATTGGCTTGTTCCATGCGCTTCCAAGCCACTCAGGTCGGTCTTCCACATCATCCTTACTGTTCATGTACACAAATCTGCCTCTTCTTTGTTCGTTCAACATGTGCAGGTTTTCGGCCGTATGATGCGAGTTGCTTAGATTCATTGCCGTGTAATTCTGGAAGGGTGTCGTATGCTTTAAATGCTCGTTGATATCCGACGGCCAGAATTGCTCCCCAGAATACAAGTGTACCAGAGGTGAATGATCCAGAACGAATTGTGGTACTTCTTTCAATACTCTCGTATTGCCCTCCCAATCCCCGGGTCGCAACCTACTTCCATCTCCGATTATATTTTCCCAGTTGACTCCATCTGCAACTGCCTCTTGGCTGGGTAGCTGCCACCGCTGTCCAAGCCTCTTTTTGTTCCACGGCCGCACTGCTGGGTCTGGATGCCAGTGCTGAATTCCACAGATGCCGATCCAGCGGCACGCTTGCCTATCTAACCAGTGGGTGGAAGTATTTATCCACCGCGCATCTTCGGCGACTTCATCCAGACTACGTTTGGTGGGATCGAGGTGTCGATGGAGGGCAGCTAGTCCGAACCAGCTGGCAACGACCAGAGCGGCGCCGATAGCGAACCGCCGCAAAACGTACATGAGATCGACTTATTTGAGTATCTTCTCTCTCTTATTTCTTGCCGGCAGTTTGTTCATTCAAGGTCGTGACTTTCGTTGGGCTACGGTTATATGGGACATTGAGCTCATCGACGGCCAGCGGAGCTTTCTGGTACTTCTATCAGTGATGCATGCAGGCGCAGCGACGGATACTCGATACGCTCGAAGGAAGAGGCATAAGCTGAAAGGGAACTCAAGCAAGAGGGGGCCTGCGGATTATAACGATCCTATGTTATGGCTGCGAGTGAGGAGAGATTATGTATGTGCTGTGACGACGCTGATGAATCCGCTGGACCAGGTGTGATGGGAGGTTACCGAAGGAGCCGGTGTAGGAACAGTGAGGTTCAATCCTCCCAGACCGGAATAGCTCTTGCGATGCAGCAGGTCCAGGTCGACTCTGGCTCCGAGTGGAGGTTCCATGGCCAATGGTTGCCGCCATCTTTTCTTTGATAGGATGTGCGTCCGCAAGTGCCGAGGGGGGTGGAGGCATCGATGTGTTGGAACCTGGTCGTCATCGAAACGAGGACGGAACCACTAAGACAAGGTTTCGCCATGGCTGGGTAGCGCCCGCTGGCATGTGGATGCCAGCGAGGAAGTGTGCGAAGGTGCAGCCGCCAGAACAGGGCTTCTCCTCGTGCGGTCTTTGCATGCGGCGAGATCGAGCAGCGCGCGAGGTATTCCGTGCGATCAGGGCCGTCGCTGAGCAAGTGAGCAGAGCCAGAGCGCATCCGGCGTTGGAGTGGGGTCCGCGAGTGTTGATGCGACCGTTCGCCCTCTGCAGGCCAGCTGGTGAGGGATGCAGCGGGGCCAGGGTCGGGACTGGGGGAAGGCCGGTGCGCCTCTTATCAGTCCTCCTGCGCTGGTGAGCGATGAGCCTCATCCGCCGTGGCTGCTGCTGCTCGCATCTCGACGGGCACCGCGTCTGCCACTCGTTGGGCTCGGTGCCGACCGAACTGGTTTACCGCCAGACCACCGCCGATGTTCGATGTTCTGGCAGGCTCGTCTCCACGACGCACACACGTTTTCCAGACGGTTGCCCGGCTCACCGTCTTTCTCTGGTGCGCTCTCATCAGATCCGCACTTCGGCGGGAACATCTGGTCGATACCCGGCATCAGCGGGAAAGGCGGGGGTTGGGGGACGACAGAAGATGCCAGACGTGAAGCAACGAGCCAGTTGGGCACAATTGGCTGCAAGCTCCAGTATTTTGTCAGCCGGTTTCCTCGGGGCCGGGTACACGGCGGTCGTGGTTCTGGAAATACTGACCAAAGCACTGTACTGTAAGCTTTGCGGTATGCCACCCGCTCCCTTCCGTTCTTGCCACCCAGGTCGCTGAGCATTTCACGTGCGACGACATCCATCCATCTCAACCTTTTCGCGAGAAACTCGCATACGAAGTGCTTGTGAGGACGGTGGGAACGCCAGGTGGGTGGTTTTTGGTTTCTAGGCTTTGGAGTTGGGCAGTTGCGACCCGTCGTGGCTTCACTGTTTGCTCTTCGAGTGAGGGGAATGTTGGAGCAGTGGCGCCACAAAGCATCACATCTCAGCAGTACATGGAGGACAACAAGAGCGGTCTATACTTTTTCCTCTTCTTCGAGCAGAGTTTTGCGATGAAGCCAATTTTCAGCTCGTTCAACTTTTCTCGAGGAGGGGCTAACCTTCGAGGATTGGACTTTTTCTTTTTCTTGCAGCGCAGGTAGATGAGAGGACACTAGGAAACCGAACGGATCGTGTATTTCTCTGCCGTTCAATACCTTTCTGCAACCCATAATCCTTCTTTGGTGGGATCATCTCCAGTGGGGTCATAGGGTCATTTGATATGGCCCCTACCAAGCACTGTAGCTATCGCCTACAATATTTCTAGCCATAAAAAGGCAGCTCACAGCTTTGATTGATCTCGAAGACTCCCAGTGGTATTTCTCGAGAGGCTGCAAGTTCATGTTCAGCATTTAAAACCAACTCGGACTTAGCGGAGTTAAGTGCACGCAACAAAAACCTTCGTTATCGGAATCGCAATATTGCCACTCCCGTTCAGTTCAGCGGCACAAGGGTGGTGGAATATCCTCTTCTGTAAATTCTGCCGTGTACAATATCTCGAAATACGAGAATAACGCCCGCCAGTGCAGTGCCAAAGATTGGCTTCGGGTATATCTCTTCACCCGACCCAGCATGATTCCCCCCTTTCCGCTCAACTCCATGCCATACATTCAGAACTTTCCTGGTATATGTTATTATCAAACTCCTTTCCCCAATCCAGTCTGTCACCTATACATACTCAGAGCAAATGTTGTTATTCCATACTGTGCTATGGAACTGCGATCGCCTTGCTAGTGCATTCGATCGTAAAATCGACGCACTTGATGTCCCTTATGAACTTTGGTCATCCGAGGTAGTACAACTACACCTTCGTAACCTCTGAGAATATTTATTCTTCTCTTTGGGAAAACAGACTTATCAGCCAAAGTTAAACCCGGGGACTCGTAAGACCACTCCGAATGCATAACAAAAGTTTCCTACCTACAATTCTATCCTATTTCGAATGATACTAAAAGCTAGAGGAAGGGGATCGCCGCTAATATGCATACAATAGGCAACCTCACCTTTATCGTTTTACTTCTGTCCCTTTCATAGCGAGTCATTCCCTCCCCTTTTCTAGAAGTTTTAGCCCGTTGGAAATTATATCAATACTAGAATTAGGTCGTAGTAATTTAGAACCTAGCGGGATAAATCATCCTAATTTCTAATCATCCTCATATCACAGTAATTTATCCATCCTCATAAATAATAACTAAATTTAACAATCCTTCATACACCTTTTCTTCATAGAACCGAGGATAGATTAAGGTTTCGCTACCTTTCCGAAGTCTTTGATATTTTCCTCTCCAAGGTATTTTCTGACAAATCCTATTATATGGCATTAGATATTTAAATCGATCTTGGAAATAAATCGACTAGAGGTCTATTTTAATATCCTGTTATAAGTAACTACTACCATAATAATTAGGTTATAAGGGAGCCCCTCCCCCTCTTTTTTATAAGACCTCGTCCGAATTAATTAACTGTACATTCGCATATTTACAAGACCGTAGTCTTATATATTAAAAGCTATTCCTAGATAAATTTTAATATATATCCATATCCTTATTAGCATTTAATTTCTCTCTAATAAAGTTAGTCTTAAATCCTTTAAAAATCATCTTTTTTAATTAAAATTTATCCTTTAGATTATTATTGTCGGTATACCTATACTAAGGGGAACTCGTATATAGGAAACAAGGATACTAATTACTCCGCGCTCGTGTAGGATGGGGCTTGACTGTTATATTCTTGCTTCGATGGTAGGAGATGCATCGGGAATGTGTCATGTGACCACGACGCACCCAATCGGAATCAGGTCATATGACTGCACTAACCCCCTACTATACCAGCAATTATTACTCAAACCCAAACTTTAGAGTTCTACACTAGTCATTGTAAATGTACATACACCGAAATTTAGATTGGAATCAGGTTTAATAGAAACTTGCGTTAGCTCGCTCTAAGATTGAGATTGGATCACAGCTCGAGATCAGCCTAAGCTATCACATTTTCTACATGCTTATGTCTAGAACATTACAATAAGCACAGATTTCGAGATCCTTCTCGTCCCCCTCTCATCATCCTCCCTGAAACCCACGAGAAGATCAAAACAAAACAGACAATTACTCTTTCCCAAAGATCTAACCCTCTTCTAACTCTCCACAGTCCCTCAGAAGACATTTCGAAATATCTCCCGTCCCTCTTCTAACTTTGCGATCTGATTCACGAGAAAAGCCCTTTGGCGCTTGATGTTAGGTAGTTCCGAAGCCAATTTCTCAGCTTCCGCATCGCTGAGGGATTGGACTACAACAGGCGTAAAAATGTTTTCTAGTCCTTTGACGATGTAGCGTTCGATGACCTGGCTTGTGACATCCTCTATGAAGCTTTTACGCTTGACCTAATTAGAAGATGTTAGTCAGTGTTTGGGTGAGACCTTTGCATCTCGATTATGGGATGCAAGGAGAGAATCGTACCTTGTAGATTGCATAGAGACAATCATAGGCGGTTTCACAAGCCGCGATATCCATGTTTGGATTGCACTTTTGTTGGAACAAGTTTAGCATCTTAGGAATATCAACTGTAGTCGAAGTGGTGAGCCCCTTTCCAAGGTAAATTCTTTCTGTCTTCTTCAAAGCTTCAGCGGCCTTTTCTAATGCAGCTCTATATCTTGCCTTGCGCCGCTCTGCAATCATGTCAATAAGGCAATGGTCGTATGTTTGAGGATCTTGCTTCAAATCTCCCATGAGAGTTTCGAGATAATCCATTGCCTGTTGATGGCGCGCCCGCAAGGCACCTTCAATCTTCATTACCCATATTCTTGGTTCGATATCTTTGGGGCATTTCTCCTGAAGCAAATGCTTCAGAAACTGAGAGCACACGCGAGAAACCTTTTCCACGTGCTCGGTAGCAATCGCATTCCATTTCGATGTCTGCTGCCAGAAAAGTCGACTGGTGGCAGGACCATTGAAATATCCAGATAGCTCTTTTCCTCGATTGAATTTTATGGTTTTACTGATCCAGTCCAGGGTTTCAGCCTTGGTCAAATGCTTGGGCATAAAAGGGTCGTTTTCTGAGCTTCCCAAAGCGCTGGTAGAGTCAACATCGTTGTCTGCCCGCCGGACATCATCACAATCATAGCTGTCAGAGTCATAGTCTTCCACATCCTTGTCTACCCGCCGGACATCATCACAATCATAGCTGTCAGAGTCATAGTCTTCCACATCCTTGTCTGCCCGCCGGACATCATCACAATCATAGCTGTCAGAGTCATAGTCTTCCACATCTGTCGATTTATCGTTGTCGTTGTCGGTGAGCTTGCTCAGACTATAAAAGTGTCCCTTTCGGCGTATTGTCCTGGCGAAATTCTCATTTAGAGCGTGGACAATTGCCCGTGTTCTACATATCGTAGATGGCGAGCTGAGAGAAAAGTCTTCTTCGGATTGTCCTTTGAAAAAATCATCATCATAGTAGCCGTGGACAGCGCTGTAACAGATCCTATTATACTCTTGACTTAGTTCAGCGAGGTACATTTTGCACTCAGCTGGCGTGGATCGTGATTTCCCTAATTTGGCGAGTTGCTCCTTGGCTGTCAGAAGAGCGACTTCCAGGTCGTTGCGTAGTGCTGGCAGCTCTTTCTTTACATGTTGGAATAATAGAACACTTAGTCGACTCCGAAGAGCATCGATTCCAACTGTATCTGCTGGTAAGACCTTGAAGCTCGAAGTTGCGAAGAATGTGGCCTCGGAGAAGTTTCTTTGCTCGAGGGTGAAGTCTCGCTCCTCATATTTCCGATTCTTTATAACATGCCAACCAAGCTCGAAGTGGAATTTCGTCTCGTTTTTAGCAAGCTTAAGGAATGCATTTTCAGAATCTGATCCCGCTGGCGTGCCATCTGGCTTTGTAATGATTCCAAGGGTTCGATAACCGTGTGGGTCGACTGAGCAAACTCTGTCGATAATACCCTGGTTGGCAGAATCGTTCATGGCTGATACCACAGGGAGACAAATGGATCGTGGTTGGCCAATATAGCGCTCAGTAATTTCTGCGACCATGGCAACATCTCCCTTTTCACCGTTGCGAATCAAGCCTGGAAGATCTACCAAAGCAAGCTGAGGTGTATTCGGACCACTGATATCAATGCTAAGCACGTCTTTAGCAAAAGCGCGAGAGGTTGTCTCTGTGCCGTCAAGTTTTGTCAGTCCCATCACACCCATGGCTAAAGCCATGACCCTTGGAAGTTCAGAGAAATCCGTGATAGACTCCTTGAACTTCTTGATTTCATTCTTTTCCGAGTTTGGTCGTGTGTCGTCCGGAATAACCTTGATTGACAAAGACTTCTGGGAGGCGCGCCGCAGGCTAATCTCTGTTGCAAACCGGGTGCAGAGGTTATCGTTTCGCGGGAAGGGGATCTCAGTTAATGCTTCAAGGACAGAGCTTTTTCCAGCTGATTGGTCTCCACAGACAACCAGCTGTGGCAATGAAAGGGTACCCTCCAGTCCACATTTGCGAATTTCAGCAATGGCATCAAGAATGCGGCGTTGTTCGTCTGTCTGGAGGCCTTCAAGAGATGAGGAGATGTTCATTTCTTTAATGTCATGAGGGGGAGACGCGTCATTGTCGGCCGAGTTGTTTGATGCCATCATGGGTGAGATACCAGATTGCCTTGCTCCAGGAGAGATTCGATGCAATGAATTCAGAAATGGCAAGCCAAGGTGCCTTAAAAGACGAGAGGAAAAGGGGGTTTGGAGAGGTGGAGCTTACAGAAAAGTTATCAAGATTGGGGCCCATCACTTTAAAGGTAGAGTGATAAAGGGCAAAATCTCGGCTACACTCACAAGTTTCCATCCGGAGCATAGGCCTGGTCAAACATTCTTGTTTGAATAGCATAGAGCGGGTACAAACGCTATTGCCCAGCGTTTACAAGGTGGGCAGGTAGGAAGAGCCACCAGAATACTACGACTCCCAGAACTGATCGAGCAAGCATTCAAACAGTCCCTTCCTGCATCAGCTTCAGCAAGAACCCGTTGCTTTTGTCGCATACGGAGATTGGCTTGAAAGAGTTTGCTATCAATGGTAACACAAGCTGTTCTGCTATTCGTCCGCATTGCATAATTCGTCTCATGGAAGCCTTGCCCCGAGGTGTTTTCTAGCTGCCCCTACTCTTTGTTTGCACGGTACTCAATCAAGAGCAGGGAGGATTATGATACCAAAGAGTTTGCAAGCAGCATCCATAAGTTCATTAGGCCGTGCAAACAGAACGCCACAGGGATGACAAGAGACAATGCCCATGGAGCTTTCCAAACACACCAACCATAACGAAAAATCAGAAAACAACAAATCAAAAATAATAACTGATAGAACAGTGGCTGTTGGATGCTCCTAGGAATATGGCCATGGCTACATGAGAACTGACTTACTTACTCAGATACCCGTGAGGAATTTTAGGGGACGCCGAGTAATCCGAAGCTCAAAATCATACCGTGATCAACACACTTGCTATAGAAGCAGCGCCGTAGCTCAGCATGGTTCATACCGAGAGCATTATGCTTCAGATTCGGATGTAGGGGTGAGGTATGCGACTCCTCCGCGTACTACAATTTCATGACGCTTTGGGTTTTCGAAAGCGGTGGTGAAAGTTCAGAGTCTACGGGGGAGCGGAGTTCATTTTCTCATTTAGGATTCAAAATCTGGAACTAGTCAATAGAATGCTGTTCCCCGAGACTGAAATGCTATTTTGAGCACTCACAGGTCGCCTCCTTCGGGTACTTCTGGCGCAAGCAAACGTCTATACGGATCGAGGCTGGAAGTTGACGAGTACCACCAGCCACGAGATGACATACCGTAAGCCCAATGTTGGAAACAACTCGAGTGCCGCTCAGGTCCAGGATGCCACGGCAAGGCAGCTACAATATGTTTGAGAATTAGTACGTGGTGCATTCCATATCTGCAGCCGTTGACTGGGAAGGACATGCAAGGCACCGGCTTGATCGTGGCTTGGAGGCGTGTCTTCGCAAGCTGGAGCAAGCCGGGAAACATGGTGCCATTTTGCATATGGGCGTTCTGGGGAGCTGGAGGACTTCAGGATCGACACAAACTTCATCTGGCGTGCTCGGATTCGCAGCGAGGGGACGAGGGGAGAGCCTTGCCCAGCCACTGGGACGCGTTTCAAGGCCCTGGATTCGCCCGCCACGGGCCTTGCCCTTCTCCACAGCAGCCACTGTTGCATCATTTGGGGAAAGTGCCCTGTTGCGCCCTATGGCTGTGTCCATCTCGACCCCGTCAGCCTGTCCGCATTCCGCCCTCAAATTTCAAGCAGCAAAGTTTAATCCTTCGTTTCGCTATGATTGACCGTCATTCCACCCTTCTCCAGCTGGCTACTTAACCCAGCCCGCCAGCCCGCCATTCCTCTCTTTCCTGTGTCACTCGTTCAGATCATTCCTCCAGCTCCACGTCGATTGAACTAGACGCATCCCATATCAAGCCTACTACGCCCGCTCTACTCCAAACAGAGCAATCAAAGCAAACAGAGCAATCAAAGCAAACAGAGCAATCAAACCGAACCAAACAAATCGATCGATCTCTCAATATGCGTTGCTCAACCGTCTCCGCCATTGCCATCCTGGCCCTCTCTGCTTCCGCATCCCCGGCTCCAGCTCCAGCTCCACAGGTCGACTCCGTCATTGGCGTTGTCACCTCAGTCCTGGGCGGTGCACTGTCTACCGCGACTTCAGATGTCGCCGGTGCGCTGTCAACAGCTAACTCTTACCTCGGCGGAGCATTGACGACTGCCAGTTCAGATCTCGCCGGCGCTCTTTCAACCGCCACGTCTGCTGCAGCAGGTGCGCTTTCAACAGCAGCATCTGATGCAGCCGGGGCTCTATCTACCGCCAAATCCATTGCCAGTGGGCTTGCTTCAACCATCACGTCCGATGCAGCCGGCGCCCTCTCAACAGCCTCCTCCATCTGGGCTTCTCGGACATCCGTGGCTGCCAGCAAGATCTCCTCGGTAGAAAGCTCGGCCAGCGCTGCCCTCGCTAGTATCAGCTCGGTTGCCGCAACGGCGACTGGGTCCGCAGCCAGTAGTTTGTCGAGTGTCGCAAGTAGCATTTCGAGTGAGGCCGCTGCTGCCAAGAGCAGCATTGAAAGTCAGGTTAGCGCTGCTGCCGCTAGCACGACAGGAACCACGAGGTCGAGCACGGCTGGAGGAGCCATGGTAACTGGGGCACCAATCTGGGGAGCTGCTGCCATTGCAGCTTTGTATTTAATCTAGGTTATGTTTGGATATAAATGTAAAGGGGTTGGAATACTATTTGATTGATGGGATACCCACAGATATGTTAGACGTAACGACTGGAATGGCATGGGATGGGAGTATAACGGGGCCTTTGTAATGATGTTTGATTTATACCTTGGGTGGTGGTTTGTAACTCCTCAAAAGAAGCATGTGAGAATGGCATAAAATATAATTTTATATAAGATCCTGAAATATCAGCTATCTAATATGAGTAACCAAGTATCATAACTTCATCTAAGATAATTAACTAGGTTGAAATTATCCCCACTTAGGTAGGTAAAGTAGTTCTAATATAATTATTCACTCTTCTAAACGTCCCAAATATTTTATACTTTCACTAGGAACATTCACGGTACGCTAAACCCGACCTCTTGTCCCCCCCCCCCAACCCCAACGAGCTCGCTCGGCCTATATACTAGCTAGTATTATTTTTCTTTCCGAAGCCTGTAAATTCTTCTTCTCCTAATGAGTATTATAATTAGGTGCATACATACATACATACATACGTAGCCCGTCGAAAAATAAAAAAAAAAAATCTCAACCCCTCTTCCTCTTAACTAGAGCACTGGGGGAATCATTACCTACTAGGAGATTTATATCCTTGAATAAATCTTGAATTGAAAGCTTGGTAAGACTTATTCATGTATGGAAGGCAGTAGGTAGGTAGATCGCAAGTAAGGAAGGTAGGTATTACGAATAACCTTTTTTTTTAAAAAAAAAGCGCGATAATTAATAATACATTTATTCCTATTTCATCCTATCCTATCCTACTATCCTATCCTACTTAAAAAACATTACTTCCTCTGTAAATTATCCAATTAGAGTTGAAGATGTTGCCCTTTTTTTTTATTCCAGCCCCCCTTTCTGGAAATATCCAATTATTAAAAAATAAGTAGGAAAAAAAAAAGAGGATAATTCATCATCATCATCATCAAAAAAAAATCTACAAAGCCGGAGCATTCGGATCCTCCAAGCATTGATCAACCCTCATAATCTGTTTCCCAGTCGCCTTTGCTATTGCAATAAATTGCGGTAGGTAGGTAACGGTACTATTATAGAGATAATGACAAACCACTAGAGTACCACCATTATTGACATCGGTTTGGAAATTGGTGACTTGGTTTTCTGGCGTAGTTGTATCAGCCCATAGCCAATCTTGAACATCAACACTCCATTCTACGAATTTGGCTCCGGGAATGAGGGCAGCGAGCCGTTGCCGAACTCGTGCTCCTTCGGTACCGAATGGAGGACGGAAGTATTGGGATGTTATGCCAAGGGTCTGGGAGACGGCTGCTATGTCTTGTTGGAGTTCCCAGTCGATTGCCGCAAGGGAGGGGAGACCTTCCATGGGTGGATGGGTGAAGGAGTGGTAGGCTACTTGATGACCGAGGGAGAGCATATTGTTGTAGACGTTCGTGAGATTGTTTGAGGAATCGAGGAGGGCTGCACCGACAGTGAAGAATGTCACTTTGATGTTTGCTGCCGAAATGGCGGACACAACTCGTTGGGCGTATTGTGGGTCTCCATCATCAATGGCGAAGGCGAAGGAGTTGGGTCGAGTGCAAGCGAATATTAATGGGGCAGTTGGTAATTTTGAAGGGACGAGGAAGCCTGTGGGAACTGTCTTGACGAGTTCGATTTTCGAGAAGACCGAGGAGGTGCTGGTGTAGAAACCCTTGAGGGCAAATCCGATGGATTTGGTGCGGTTGATGGCGAAGTGGGAAATTGGGACGTATATGTCTGTTTTGGCACTGTTGGCATAACGAGAGGCTTCCACGGAATCCCAGGTAAAGGGGTATGGGCTTAAATTAGGGTTACAGGTAGGATTGTGCTGTTGGAGGGCGATTGTGAAGGCGGTGCTCCCTGTAAAGGCAATATGTAGGTATCCATTGTCATTGGGAGTGAGGTCCAAGCAGCCATCGGAGACTTGAGTATACCATGAAAGGTCAGAGTTTCCCTTTGTGTTGATTGTCAACTTTCCGCCGGATTGAGAGTATGTTGTTGTGTCATCACCTCCATGGTAGAACCCCAAAGCATTGGAATCTGTAGCGGCAAATGCATCAATAACGTATGCTGAAGGCCCTGTTGTTGCCGGAATGGTTGATGATGGTTCCACGACAACAACCGTAGTTGGGACTGGGTATGCTGTTCCTGTAGTACCACAATATAGAGCAATCGGGCCGAGAGTGATGGTCTTGCTGAAGCCAGTGAAGAGAAGAGAAATTAAGTGACCCGTGTCCAGACCTGAGTATTTTGAGAATGGAATAGTGTAGTATTTCTCAGTCCCATCAAAGACCCAGCCAAGTGCTGTCGACGTAACATCAATTGATATTGGATTTGATGTTCCGCAGTCCGCTTCTGTTTGGATCTCAACCGTAATTACAGTTCCTGCTGGGGCACTAATAGTCATTCCGACTCCTCCATAGATATTGGTTGCCTTCAAACAGCCAAACATGGTATACCAATAGGAGCCTGTGTTTGCTGGGGTAAGCGTAAGATGGTTATTGGCAACAATGACTGAAGTGGCTGTATCGGCACGGCCTGTCACGGCCTTCATGGTTCCATCGTCAGACGTTGGATTTAGCATGGCATTATAGAACAGGAATGTCAGTCTGGATTGAGAAGCGAAGTCGTCAACCAAGAGACTGGTGCATGTTCCCGCCGCAGCTGAAGAGGTTGAAGAAACAATGGCTGTCTTTAGGGTCGACGTAGAAGAGGATATAGAGGCGCTTGTTGTGGCAGCCTTTGAGCTTGATGTAGCGAGGCTGGTGGATGAACTCGAAGAGCTCTTCACCGTGCTAGTAACGAGAGTCGTGGCGCTCGAGATTGAGCTGGAGCTCTTTGAAGTAGCCACCGCTGTAACACTACTTGAAGAAGCAGCACCATTTGCACAAACAAGCTGTGTTTGGCCAATTTCCCAAGCGCCGTTGATGGTGAAGCTCTCAAATACAAATGCAGAGATGGCATTCAGGTTGGCTTTTGTGAAGGCACTCAGAAGTATGGTGTAGGTCTGGGTGGCCCCGGTTGTGGTCACTGAAGGGGTATTAAAATAACTAGTGTACGACGTTGCCGAGCAAGAGCTCAAGGTCTGAAGCTCGATTGTGAATTTAGCCCCTGCAGGTCCTTTGATGGGAAAAGTAATGGCATTGTATTGGTCTGTGGTAGCTTTCTCGCAATTGAACGTTGTATAAAAGTAGGTGCTCGCTTTGCTTGTGAACGTAATCTTCTTATTTGCGGTATCAGCTTTCAATCCGGTAGCAGTGCCATCGTCTGTTAAGTAGCATCGTAAAATCAGCGGGTGTCCGGGCACGTGAAGGATGTATCATACCGCTGGTGTATTGACCGAGGGTATTGAGGTGATTGGCGTAATTAGAGTAATTATCAACGACTAAATTGGCTGAACAGGCTGCTTGGACTGCCCCGACCCACGCAAGGCCATAAGAGGCCAGTGATAGAAGCTTCATGGCGGTGGTTGGGGAACGCAATGGTAACGAGGGGACGCCGACAACGAGCGAACGTGTCGACCAATATACAAATCAAGTCGTGTTGACTCGGGGAACAAGCATAAAGGAGGGGTGGTGCCATCTTTAAAGAGCGACAAAGCAAAGCCAAGGGCTTTTCAGTATTCGGCAGCACAACTATCAGCAGTCCGTGAGCACATCGTCCCACGATCAACAAAGGGAAGACCCCAGAGATCCGCTCCCGCTTTGGTCCTTGCTGGTGAAGCTTTGACATGGCAGGAAATCAACAGGCCGTATGAGGGTCCTTGTTGGACCTGGACTGCGGGCCACGGTCCATTTCGAGATTTGAGCCCTGAGTCAGGACTGAAATTGTGCGCCATCGCCGAGATGCAGGGCCGTGCAAGCAGTCCGGATCTCCTTGGCTCCTCGTAAACCCCAGGATTGGGGTCCAGAAAGGCCTCGGCGACATCAGGTCGGGCACTGGGAGTCGGCCGGATGTTTTCGTCTTCTCCACGGGAAAGATGGATCAGACCAGCCGACCATTGCAGCATTGCATTGTTGGGAAGCAGCGGGCGAGGCCATTTCCACGGGCGAATTCGTGGCGATAATGTGTTGTTTTCGCGTGCCTCGTTCGCGTTCAGCTTGGGGGCGGCGGTGGTATGGAGGTTGTAATACGAGTCAAGTGCTTGGAGTCTCCACGATGGCGTCTTGCTAGGCTCGGAAGAGGCAGGGCTGCACTGACTTCCCGAGATTCGCTCAGGGGCCGCGCTCCTCGTCCGCCCTCTCGAGCTATTAATTTACGCTTCTTTTTTAACTTCGGCAACCACTCGATTCCACGCGTATGCTTCTTCCGCTGCAAGTGACACCTGATTCAGATGGAACATTATGACATTTGCACCCCTCTTTTCCGTCCATCACAAATTCAAGGTGCACAGGACATCCACCACTTTTATTCGTGTTCCCAGCAGGTTCTGCGGCTCCCCGTGGCCAGTGGCACCTTGCTGCAGAAACTTCCAGCTTTGCTCGTATTTTTACAGCATTCACTGTCTTCCGACCAAGTGTTTGTGCATGTGTTGTTCATGGAGCTGCGAGGAGGGGCACAGAACGCCACGTGCTGCTACTGGGAAGTAAAGGTTGCATGCCGGTAAGTAACATTGTCGAGGGAGGGCATAACATATTAATCTTCACTCTCTATGCCAGTTTCACGCGAGTCGGGACTAGACCTTGTTTATTTTTAACCACTTCTTCGCTAATCACTGATAACCGACTGATATTTATACTACACTCCGCCACTCCCAGAATTAAATCTGTTTCATCATTCGTTCATACTGCCTTCGTATGTACTAACGGCGACCCTTCGGCCTCAGGGCAGGCCTAAGACCGATGGCCAGGAATAATATCCTCAAAAATCTGCATGTAAGGAACTTCAGCACCCTTCAGATTTTCTTCCCACATCCATTTTACAACCTTCCCTGCTTCACTTTGCGGGACCCCTGCCTCAATTAGCTCATCCTCAAGAGCCTGGAGAACATCAGCAAGGTAATTCTCATAGAGTTCCTCATCATCGCTACTTTCTTGGCTGTCCTCGGTGTTGTCTTCGTTACTCTCTTCGCTTCCGTTGCTCCGCTCAACAACTTGCTTAAAAAGTTCCGAAAAGGAAACCAAAGTACCCCTTAATTCTTCTTCCCAGATCCATTGGGCTGCCTCCGAGGCCTCGTCTTGTGGGACTCCTGCTTCAATTAGTTGTATCTCAATGCTCTCAATGATTTCGGAGAAGCAATGGTCGTACCACTCCTCGTACTCGTCATTGCCGAGAATTTCTTGTTCATATATGTCTTCAGACATTGTGGTTTTCGGTTTTGGCAGTGGTGGTGATGCGAATAGATCGCGCGAAGCGAAGTTTTGGGGTGGCTGTTTCGTGTGAAAATTAAAAGCTTGGTGGAGAGAGAATTCGCTTTCATATGCAAATTAAATTATGTATCCCAGGCAAGCGAACTGTTTGACTGCTGTTGGCTTTGTCGATTCGCCTCTCTTCTCTTTTGATTGTTCTTGGATACATAAAGACCAGAGATTGTTTATCGATTGTTCTAGCCTCGCGAGGTTTTATTGTTCTCTATATCTACTAGTTGCCACAGCAGCTGAGGGAGAACTTCCCCCGTTTTAGAACAGGCTTACAGCGGCTAATAATTTATATCAACCCTTTGGCTATTTCACAGCAAAACGCTGACCAGACTCCTAATTAAATTTAGGTATAGAAACGATAAATTTCAGAACCTTTATAATATATCTCTCAATTATCATTGCCTCTTTAATGCTAGTAATTCAAGTTTCGCTGGTAACTCCCTGCTGATATATATTAAATATAGGGGATGGGGAACATGTTGGGGTTTTAATAGTTTTTTACTAAACCTGCTTAGAATAAGAATCTATATTAGGAGTTGGATCTGCACTATACGATCAAAGACGAGGGTATAGAGTACTATTCGTATCCTAATATCTGTTATGCTAAAGTCAAGAATCGGAGGACAATATAATGCTAAAAGTCCCGTGCCTTCGAGAGCGGTCCCGTTCAAAAAAGGCCTAATATAGTCAACCTCTCGCCTGGCTTTTGACACGACTCTAACAACTCTCAATTTAAAAATCGTGGATCTCATCGAGGCGAAGGTGGCTCTTCCGGGGAGAAATAAGAGATATATGTCGTAAATACTTATACTTATATAAAAGAATATATATAAAAGACACCCGCGATATTAAACATTCCAAAACTTATGCTTCGATGAGGAGCATTCACGATTTTGAATGTTCTAAATTTCGTATGCCAAAATCGGCCTTTTATTTCTCCACCGAAAAGGGTGGTTCGCTGCAGAGATGCATACTCTACTACATTCGATCGCGAACGCTCTGCTAACTCCACATTAACGATTTCTAAGCCGAAAGTGCCATTCCTCGAGATAATTGCGAAGCAATTGATCGCCTAGTCCTCACGGTACACCAAGAACCCTAGATATCCTCGCTTCCCACCTACACTCAAAACACCCTCCATTTGCCTTCTATCCTCCACTCTCTTCACAGCATGCAAGATGCATTTCCTTCTTTCCTCATCTCCCGTTATATCCCTCAATTCCTTGTCGCTCTTTCCATCATCAGCCTTGAAGACTATTCCTAGTTCCACACCCTCGAGAGTTGCATCATCTGCACTGCTGGCGAGATGGATGGTCTGGACTGAGTTCTGGGTTGGTGGATTTGAAGCGAAATTGGAGGAGGCGTGATGGAGAAGATTGCGAATGTGTGCCCAGGCGTGAGGGGGAATTGCAGTGGGTGATAGTGTGCGTTGGGGTGGTTGATGAGGTGTGAAAAGACATTGAGCTTGTGCTGGCTCTGACTCGGATGATGGCAAATGAGGAAGATGCATGGTTGCTGTATCAAGTATTAGAGAACACCCATTATAATTGAGCTGTATAAGAAGTTGATAAACCGTGCCAAAATGCACGACTATTCAGTCGTGAACTCCTTTTACAAATCACCTGCAAATCGATAAAGATCTTTTTCAAACAACGAGAGGAACCCAGCCTCCAAGAGAGATCATTCATGTCCGAAGGTACAGATGTAAACAAGAACCCTTCAAATTTGAACCACTTACGCAAATACTGCGAGATCCCAATCGACCTTGCAGACACGGTCGATACCACAACCCCCAAAATTAAAAATTTAAACCCGAACATGATTTAGTAATCCTCGCCAGGAGGAGAAGAGAATTGAAAGGATTAGGGAGAATGAATAAGCAGGGCAATCAAAAATTCCACACTCTCAGAGATTCCTCAAGAATGACAAAGCCACAGCAAAAGCGAGAGATGCACATTCTTTATGAAGGAAATTCAAAGTCTTGCGACGATTACATCACGACTAGTAAAACGGGGGTAATTGGTAGCGGCGGCGTATGAGAGGACGAAGAGATGAAGCTAGCCGTTGCGGCTTAGAACGTGAAGCTGGTAGTGTATCACATGTGCAGGGCCGTGGTTTTATACTCGCGATTGTCTGTTCACTTCACGGAGTTGCCCCATAGAATGTCGCTTTTTTGAGGAGCAATAGGGACATTTATGGACTGTGCCCTGTGGGCGTCGGGTATGACCCTGTATCGGTGGGGTAGATAAAGCTCAAATGCCCTTGGTGTCGTGGATGGCAGCTCGTTTCTCTGATCTGCGACAGTATTTAAGAGGGTGAAGCTGCGGGGTTTCAAATCATGAGAGCTCCTGTGTGGCATGGGTGTTTGCTGCGGCTTTGGGTTGAAGTGTTTGGCCCTAATGACACTCGCGATTTGCAGAGGGGATACAGACGTGGGATGGCTATTTGTGTATATAAAGCCATGAAAAGGCTATATATGGCGGTGCAGGTACCACCAGTACGTAGCCCTGCAGGTATCAACTCCTGGCCCAGAAATAACAATCGCAATAAACCACCCGTAAAATAGATTCTCTGGACGCACTCCGACGACTACATTCAAACAAGAGAAACACCAATTGCCTAGCCTTAGTGAGGAGGGGCAATGGAAGAAATGGATTCTCCGATCGTAAGGCTGATCTTAAGCATATCGAATAGCTGAAATGTCTCAAAACAGTCTCAAATTTGCAAAATAACATCAAATCCATCCTGCCAGTTCCCAAAGCAATCCCTGATATAATCCCTAACGCCTTGTCCTGCCATTCCTTACGGCCCCATTTAATGAATTTGAAGCCAGGCAAGCATCTGATCAAATGCCTGGCTCTGGAAAACCTTTATATGGGTATCCTCATATTCTCCCACTACTCCAAATCCATGCGGCACACCGTTGTACATCTTAGTCTCAAACTCAACGTTATTCTCAGCCAGGTACTTTTCTCCGTATGTTCGAATATCATCAGAAAATAGTTGGTCGTTTTCCACGCAAATGAAGGCCAATGGAGCTTTCGTGCCCTCAAAATCCTCTTTTGAAACCAACGTCGGGTGGGCGATGGCGCCAGCTTTAATGTATGGTCCTTTCTTCACTACACCTGCCTCTACATCTGTTGCCGGGGCAGCTTGACCCCACATTACTTTGTCGGGTTTCTCTCCAGCCAGCAATAACGTCATCCGTCCCCCAATTGAATATCCGACGGAGTAGATCCCACCGCCATTGGCAACTGCATCTGCAAATTCGTCCTTGGCTGCTTCAATCGCTTTATGAAGGATAGGTAGGACCTTTTCTGGTGTATGTCTTGCTAACCACATGTCAATCATGAAGCTTTTTGCTGTCTCGGCTGCCCTCAGCTTGAATTGTTCAAGTATAGAGGGCTCTTTCTCCGCAACATATGTGGCTGGTCCTTCAAGAGGATCGTTCTCAAACATGTCAGGCATAACCACTAAGAAGCCTTGCTGCGCGAAATTATCTGCTTGCAGCTGGTTGTTCTCGGAATGAATGCCCGTCGCAGAAGTCAAGAAGAGGAGGAGTTTCGAAGGGGCATGGGGATAATCCGCTGGTTTCGAAACATAGGTGTCGACTCCTCCCAGCTGTGTCATTTCTCCGGATGGTCCCCGTCCAAAAGCTTCAGTACGTCAGCACATGCCGTCTTGAAGGGCTCGTTACTTGTCAGAAGGTCGTGAAAGTACTGACGATTAGCTCTCTCCTTTGGCACCTGTCCCTTTGAAAATTAGCAATGCTTCGACATGTTTAGAGGCTTTAGCTTACCCCCAAACTTGCGCCGCTCTGGGCAGGAGTTTCTCCTGGAATGATGGTTACGTTACTCTGCTCAGCAGCGTCGCTCTCCGGCGCCTTTGTCGCAAGTTCTGAATCTGCCATAATTGACTGTTTGACTATGAGATTCAAGCGTGACGGGATTTTGCGGAGGGGTAAACAGGTATGCAGCTGCAACGGGGAGGTAATAGCTTCAAAGGACAGAGAGTAAGTGGGCTTAGAGCTTTGGCGGGGTGAGCCAAATATAGAATAATTGGCTGTTCCTCCAGGCTACACGTGATGCGAGAACCACTTTACGCCCAAGACGCGTTTTCCCCTCGCTATCGCGTCTGTTTAACATCATACTAAATCTATACCACAACACCACTCTCCACAGCTCAAACATTCACCATGGCGGACGCTGCAGCCAGAGCCCAAATCACCCAGGGTGCTTTGAAGTATTGCTCCTTCTCTCCCTTACAAATCAGCCTTTTTGCTAATCGCATCCAGCGCCATCTTCAATGATCCAAACAATTTGCAGAGGGACTTCCCCGTCCCAGTATGCCAGTGCGTACAGATAAAGACCCTGGGATCTTCTGCAGATGGTAGCTCTGAACGATATCGACTTGTCCTAAGTGATATCTCCAATTTTGTCCAAAGCATGCTTGCAACCCGTTGGTCACTACCTTCTCGAGAAGTTATTTCTCCCTAACCTATTGGCAGAGGCAAATCATGTTGTGCACGAAGGGAAATTAAAGAAGGGATCCATTGTTCGCCTAAAGCAATACCAAGCAAACTCAGTTAAAGGAAAGAGGTTGGTGAAGATATACATCCGCGAGTTAAACAAACCTGACTTTGAACCTAGGATCCTCATCGTTCTAGACCTTGAAGTGATTGAGAGCTTGGGAGAACTCGAAAAAATAGGAGAGCCCACCGGTCTGACAGTCAAGGAAGAGGAGGATGTCAAGCCGGTGAACACAACAATAGCTGGAAATGGCTTTTATGGAAATCGAGCACAACAACCCGCTGTGCAAGACCGTCCAATTCCATCTCGTTCTGGACCAAGCAGCTCAAACGCACACGCCGCCCACATATACCCAATTGAAAGTCTCTCTCCATACGCGCACAAATGGACCATCAAAGCTCGCGTCACCCAAAAATCCGAAATCAAGACATGGCACAAGGCTAGTAGTGAAGGAAAGCTATTTAGTGTCAATCTGCTCGATGAAACTGGAGAGATCAAGGCAACGGGATTTAACGAGCAATGCGACATGCTTTATGACGTTCTACAAGAAGGTTCCGTCTACTATATCTCGGCACCTTGTCGAGTCAACATGGCTAAGAAGCAATTTTCATCGCTCACCAATGATTATGAGCTTTCATTCGAACGTGACACTGTCGTCGAGAAATGCGAGGATCAGGACAATGTACCACAAATCAGATACAATTTCACGAACATCGGAGCTCTCCAAGATATTGAAAAAGACTCCACGATTGATGTTATTGGTGTTCTAAAGGAGGTTGCCGAGCTATCTCAAATTACTTCGAAAACGTCAGGAAAACCCTTCGACAAGCGTGATCTTACACTTGTGGATGATAGTGGATTTTCCGTCAAGCTAACAATATGGGGCAAGACAGCTTCAGCCTTTGAAGCAAATCCAGAATCTGTTCTAGCTTTCAAAGGTGTCAAAGTGAGTGACTTTAGCGGACGCAGCTTGAGTCTCTTATCTGGAGGATCCATGTCCATCGATCCCGATATTCCAGACGCACACAGAATCAAGGGATGGTATGAATCCCAAGGACGAACTGAGAGCTTTGCCTCGCATGCCAACATGGGAGGAGCCGGCTCGGCTGGCGGCCGAGCAAATGAAGTAAAACTCATTGCTCAAGTCAAAGATGAGAATCTGGGTATGTCCGAAGACCCGGCCTACTTTTCCACCAAAGCAACAATCGTCTATATCAAACAAGACACTTTCGCCTACCCCGCCTGTCTGAAAGAAGACTGTAACAAAAAAGTCACTGATATGGGGGATGGAACCTGGCGATGTGAGAAATGTGAAATTGTTCATCCCAAACCTCAATATCGATATATTATGTCTCTGAATGTGAATGATCATACTGGACAATTGTGGCTGAGTGGATTTGATGATGTGGGAAGAATGGTGATGGGCATGTCGGCCGATCAATTGGTGGAGTTAAGGGAGAATGATTCGGATGCTATGGAAAAAGCTTTCGAGGCGGCGAATTGCAAAACTTTTATGTTTAGGGTTAGGGCAAAGATGGATAGCTTCCAGGATCAACAGAGGTTCGAACAATATACCTTTCCTTCTCTTCCGGTTTGTAATTTTCATACTAATGTCTGTAACAGAGTTCGTTATCAGATTCAAGGTGCGGCACCACTGAATTATACAGCGGAAGCACACAAACTCGCTGCTCTCATCAAGGCATACAACATCGAATAGGAGATAAATGTGCCTTCAGGAGGGGTTTCATCTATGAGAATGTCAAGGAGAGAAGCGAGTAGTTGATGCATCGAGGGTTAAAAATGTTGGATGTGGGTCCATGTCATGAACGAAGTGGGTGAAAAGGGAATAAAGATTATTGACAATTATATGGTAGGCGTTATGGCATCATGGTACATGACCAACAGAGCATTATATGATAAAATATCAAATGACTGGATTAATTTGACGGCTAAAAGCGCACACTTCCTGACACGGCTTTATGTATTTGGTTTTCTATATTGTTAGGCCATGAGTTAATCCAAGACCAGATATACCTTCTCATCTCATAATGGGGTACGGACTTCCAACTGGAATATCTATCTATCTACTTGGTATAAACGCCTTTGTTGTTGAAAATCATGCACTTTTCCATACGTAATATATCCCCTCCCCTCCAAGACTTCGGTCCACTGTCAAGTAAGTTGAATATGCTTTTGTCTTCCCACCTTATATTGTGTTGAATGTATATGCTTTGGAATAACCGCCAAAAAGAAAGCCGCCAGTTAAGAAAGGTAAAACGAAGTCACACTGACTTCCTGAGCGAGCAAGAAGCTCTGTATCAGGTGATCTAGAATAATCCATCTATCTCCCCAGTCTCTGTATCAACATCAACGTTTATGTATCCTGGGGCTGTGGGTAGACCTGGAATAGTTTGGATATCGGCTGCTAGTGCGTAACTAGAAGATTTTATTAGTTTTAAATGCGATTTATGGGAGGGGAGAGAAAATACTCACAGATATCCTGCACCTGCTGCTAGTCTTACATCTCTGATCGGGACGGTAAATCCAGTTGGGGCACCCTTGAGATTTGGGTCGTGAGAAAGAGAGTATTGCGTCTTAGCGACGCAGATAGGTAGATTGCCAAAGCCTTGCTTGGTATAGGTATCAACCTTCTTTTGGGCTATCTCGCTAAATTCAACCTTGGCGGCTCCATACATGTCGATTCCAATTGCCTCGATGCGTTGTTGAACATTCCCGTCGAGGGTGTAGAGAAGCTTGAAGTTTTTCTCCTTTTCACTGGCGGCAATGACACCCTTTGCAAGGTCAATAGCACCCTTTCCTCCCTCAGCCCAGTGGTTTGCAGGAATCGCATCTTCTGCTCCAGCCTTGATTGCTTCTTCGCGAATGACTTCTATTTCGGCATCTGTGTCAGTCTCGAACTTGTTAATGGCAACAACGACGGGAACACCATAGTATTTGGCATTGGAGATGTGCTTTGCGAGATTGACGCAACCTGCACGAAGGATCTCGACGTTTTCTTCTGTGTACACTCTATCGAGGGCTGCTCCGGGGGCAATTGGTGGTCCACCTCCGTGAACTTTCAGAGCTCTGACTGTAGCGACAATCACCACACAGTCTGGAACAAGCCCGGATGATCGGCACTTAATATTGAAGAATCTCTCTCCTCCCATCGTGAAATCGAAACCAGCTTCGGTGATAACAAATCCAACCTTTTCGTTGTGGTCTTCATCAGGCTCAGTACCGGCAAGCTTGAGGGCAAGTTTATCTGCCAATACTGAACTTGCACCGATACTGATATTTGCAAAGGGCCCTGCGTGTACAAAGACCGGGGTTCCTTCCAAGGTTTGCATCAAATTTGGCTTGATAGCATCCTTCATCAACGCTGTGAGGGCACCTCCAGCACCAAGATCGTCGCAAGTGACGGGGTCGCCACTTCTCGAAGATCCAATGACCATTCTACCAAGGCGCTCTCTCATATCATTGAGGTCACTGCTCAGAGCAAGAATTGCCATGCACTCACTTGCGACAGAAATATCGAATCCCGTCTCTCGAGTCTGACCCTTCTCAGTGCCTGCTGTTCCAACAGTGATTCCTCTCAGGTGACGATCGTTAACATCAAGCACACGCCTCCATGTGATGGTCTCAGGATCGATGTCTAGTCTTGCAAATCGATGGATCTCATCCTCGGTAAGTTCGTTGGGATCTGTCTTTTCAATTCCAAGCTTCTTCAACCGACGGAACATAATCGGCTGGAATTCACGCTTCCCCTTCTTCAAAGGCACAAGACGCTTGTAGAGCGGGCCATCCTTTTGGGTATTCTCGTGGAACATTCTCGTCTCGATGGCAGCAGCTAGGAGATTGTTGGCTGCGGTAATCGCATGAATATCACCAGTCAGATGGAGATTAAATTCATCCATTGGAATGACCTGAGAGTATCCGCCGCCAGCAGCTCCTCCCTTGATACCAAAAGTTGGGCCTTGGCTTGGCTGGCGAACATTTGCAAAGGCAATTCGGTTCAAATGAGCTCCAATCGCTTGTGCCAAACCCATAGTGGTAGTAGACTTGCCCTCTCCTAGAGGTGTTGGAGTTATACCGGTAACGACGACATACCGACCGTTCTGGCGGTGTTCTAGACGCTTCAAGAGGCTTAATTCCACCTTGCCTTTGTGTGCTCCGTACGGCTCGAGCTCATTGCTAGCAATTCCAATTTCCTTTGCAATTCGGGTGATGTGCTTTGGGTGTTGTGCTCGCGAAATAGCGATGTCAGATGGAACTGGTGTTTGGAGTTTTAGAGACAGCGGTAGAATTCCTCTTGTCCTTTGTCGCTCTGCCGTCAGCGTAGCGGATTCAACGACATTTTGGAGCAGCATGGCAATTGTCATGGGACCAACTCCACCAGGGACGGGTGTGATTTGTGAGGCTACCCCAGAAGCTGAGGCAAAGTCAACATCACCAACAAGTCTTTGGCCGCTTTTCTTGCTTGCATCTTCAACGTAGTTGGTGCCGACGTCAACAACAACAGCCCCAGGTTTAAGCCATTCTCCCTTAACAAAATTGGTCTTGCCGATTGCTGCAACAACGATGTCCGCCCGCTTGAGATGTTCTGAAAGATCTACAGTCTTTGAATGGCACACCGTGACGGTCGCATCTGCATTCTTGAGAAGATAGCTGACGGGACTGCCGACAATATCACTGCGCCCAATAACGACTGCATTTTTGCCCTTGACCTCAACACCACTCTCCTCCAGCAACACCATTACGCCCTTGGGTGTGCAGGGTATGAAGAATGGTTTGCCGCCACGTTTGGCGAGCTCTCCAATGTTGTTTGTTCCAAATCCATCGACGTCTTTCTCGTCTGCCACCGCCGAAGTCACGTCGTACTCGGAGATGTGCTTGGGAAGTGGGAGCTGGACCAGAATTCCATGGACAGCAGGATCATCGTTCAGGCTATCGATCTTTTGCAACAATTCGGCTTCGGAGACAGATTCGGGATAGTTCAAGAGTTCACAGTCGATTTCGGCCTTTAATCATGTTAGACATGGTTTTTGATTGCATAGATAAGGCTGGGTACAAACCTCTTTCGCAGCCTTTAATTTCATGCGAACATAGGTTGCTAAGAGGGGTTTAGTGTTTGTCGTGCTTCGTTCTTTACGTTTTCACCTACAAGAATCGGGTCGGTCGCCAACTACACACTATTAGCGCGGCTATGTCTGCAATCACCTCCATAAGTAGTACCTTGGATAATCCTCAGACAAGGCTTGTATCTGGGATTGGCCTTCTGGGCGGCGAGAATCTCCCCGTGGATTCGCTCGCGGATCTTCTTTGCAATTGCAGTGCCGTCGATCTTGGTGGCAGCCATGGTGACGAAGGTGGTGGTAAATGCCCGCCGGTTTTTTGGTGGTGGGGTTGAGGAGAGAAGTCTCGGTCTCGTCGCAGAGGTGGGGTTGCTTGTTGATGGTCGAGCCTCTCTCGTCTGATGGGCACCTGGACCCCGCGATTTGGCTCCGTTCAGACCAGCCGCTCGGGATGCAGCTGATTCGGTATGCAACGGCCTCCGGGGCTGGGACTGGAACTGCAAAGCGGGCAATGGCCGAGGCACAGCAGGAGGAGCAATGGCCTGCGAGGAGAGGACAAGAGGACTGGGCGGGTGGAAATGCAAGGAACTGAGTGGCCGCTGGAGGTGAGGGCCGCTCGACTTTATGGTACCGCTGGAGCAGCAGCGCGCTCGCGTGAGCATGCCGATACAGGACGTGGGATAAATTGGCCCAGAGAAGTCTCGACAAAAGGTCTGATTGTGCTGCAAATTGAGAGAGAGAACGCACGACTCTGCCGCGACTCGCCGCCCCAAGACGGCCAGAAAACAGTGGAGCCCAATGGCAGCCGGAGCCCGCCAGGCCAAGGACGACGGTTTTGAGGATGACTCCCCCGTGAGTCAAAGGACGGCGACGGCCTGTACTCGTCGTCCCTGACGCATCCAGCCCAGCAGTCAACTGTTTTCTTAGCGGCCCAGGGGGCGACCGCGGGCAGAATCGCGCCTGCTGATTGGGCGCTGCCCCACCACTCCGGCACACTACAACTTCAGATTCAGAACACCGTCAAAGGCAGATACAACGGCCCAGTGAGAATATTTATAGCCCTGTCCCCTCGTCCTTCCGCTACATCGCCAACAGACATTCGCATCACGGCATAGCATCCAGCCGCCAACATGAGGCCAACATTGCTGCAGGGACATGTAAGAGAGCGCCCCAGATACGGCGCGCAAACTTCCTAACACACATCGCAGGAACGAGCCTTGACTCAAATCAAGTGCGCACAACCCCCCCCAGACTCCCGCACAGGGCCGCCACACTGACCATTCGGCAGGTACAACAGAGACGGCGACATCATCTTCTCGACCGCTAAAGATCAACACATCTGCGCCTGGTACTCACACAATGGGGAGCGCTTGGGGACGTATCACGGCCACCAGGGTGCCCTCTGGACCGTGGATGTCGACCCCACCAGCACACTGATCGCAAGCGGTGCCGCAGACAACACCGTCCGGTTATGGAACATCCGATCCGGGAAATGCCTGAAGGTCTGGGATTTCGACACCGCAGTCAAGCGGGTGGAGTTCAACGAGGACGGTTCGCAACTATTGGCTGTGACGGAGAAGCGAATGGGTTTCTTGGGCACGATCGTGGTGCTGAACATCAACCTGGACCCCGAGGGAGAGCAGTCGGATGAGAAGGCGATGGTCATTACTTGCGAGGAGGCCAAAGCTACCGTCGCGGGATGGAGCTATATGTCGAAATACATTATTGCTGGACATGAAGATGGAACAGTCTCGCAATATGACGCAAAGGTATGGCCCTCAGGATTATCCTGGATATGCTGCGTCTAATGAGGGAGTAGACTGGAGAGCAACTCGATAATGTCCAGGTTCACGAGATGGATGCCTTGATAACCGATCTCCAATGGTCTTCCGACCGGACATATTTCATTACTGCTTCCAAAGACAAGACTGCCAAGGTAAGCCTAAAAACATGAAGCAAATACAGCCTTTACTAATGTCTTCAAGCTCATTAACGCCCGCGACCTCGAAGTCATGAAGACCTACGTTGCCGATACTCCCTTAAATAGTGCTTCCATCACCCCCAAGAAGGACTTCGTCATTCTCGGCGGCGGACAAGCAGCTATGGATGTCACTACCACTTCGACCAGACAAGGTAAATTCGAAGCCAGATTCTACCACAAGATCTTTGAGGAGGAAATTGGCCGTGTCAGAGGTCACTTCGGCCCATTGAGTAAGTCCTCAAGGCCATCCCTCTCGACGTTCGCGTCACTAACTCCCTATTCTAGATACCGTTGCTGTTGACCCCACTGGAAAGGGATACGCAAGCGGAGGTGAAGATGGATATGTTAGAGTCCATCAATTCGACAAGGGATACTTCGACTTCACTTACGAGGTTGAGAGGCAGGCAAAGGCTCAGGGACAAATGTAATGCTAGTGGTTTTCGTTCGCAGGATTGCATTGGGGGCGTTGCAGGTTCTTACATTAACCAAAAGGATGTAGAAGGTGCATAGACCTTTTCAAGGACAGCAAAAAAAGTACCTACTTATTACATCCCATCTAGTCTGGTTGAGATGATGTGTCTCAAATTGAATCCCAGATAGTTTCTAGGCTTGGACAGAGCCGCTTAAAACGGGGGTTTCCCCTCAAACAAAATATCCCTAGACCGAAATATAGGTGATAGGCATGACAGGCCGACTATACTGGGAATCTTATTCTTTTGGCGGCAGGGGAACTATTACGGGAAACGGGAGGATAAAGTTTCGAAGTCATCTGATGGCCGATAGCTTACACTCCTGAAATTCTGCTGGAGACCGAAGGAATAAAAATATATATCAACTCCCTAGCCACAGGACATCCCAAGCAGGTACCCTTATGAATCTAGCGCAGAGTGCCAATACCCCTGCTGCCAGAATTTGTAATCGGCACGCGTTGCCCCGCTGTCGTCATTGGATTTCGATGAAGCTACCCCTCCACGAATTTCTATAAATGAGCATTTTCCCTTTCTTTTAATATCCCCATCCACATCACCACCAAAAAACCGTTCTTCTTGACCTCAGCTTTTGACGTGATTCGGCTTTGTTGTTTACAAGCAGATTACTAGTTCGATCCTGTTAATGATCTTACAAACTTCTTCGTAAACCACGTTAATCATTAGAACGTCCGAAATACCTATCGGTCCCTATTTTAGTTAATATCAAAGTCACTAATATGTCTGAGACAATGCGAGCAGTTGGTATTTCTCCATGTTCAATTCGTAATTACGCCCACCTCTAATTTAGCCCTAGACATAAAGAATGGCAAAGGGCCAGCATCCTCGCTCTACTTAAACATCGTGCCCAAGCCCCGTGTTTCTACCTCGGAAGCCATAGTTAAAATCAAAGCCTTCGGATTAAACCGAATGGACCTCATCCAACGAGAGGGCCACTACCCCGTCCCTGCAGGAGCAAGTAAAATCCTAGGTGTAGAATTCAGCGGGACAATTGAGTCCCTGGGAGAAGGATGTAAGGATGGCTTCAAAGTGGGAGATGAAGTGTTCGGGCTAGCGTATGGGGGTGCTTACGCAGAGTTTATTGCGGTTAATACGCATATGCTAATGCATAAACCCAAGGAGCTGAGCTGGGAGGTGGCGGCAGGTATACCCGAGGTATATAAACCTTTTCTACTACCCAATCTTGCATACGAATATTTCCTTCCTTCTCACCCGCTGAGGGGCTTCGTACTAATGGATATGTTAGACGTGGATAACAGCCACCCAAGCGCTTTTTACAGTGGGTGAATTTGCCAAGGGGAAATCGGTGCTATGGCATGCTGGAGCTTCGTCCGTCTCCATTTCTGGAATTCAACTTGCGAAGTTAGCTGGTGCATCGGCCATCTATGTTACGGCCGGCTCTCAAGAGAAAATAGATTTCTGCGTTAAGACGCTTGGAGCTACTGCCGGATTTAACTACAAAACTCAAGATTGGGCAGCGGAGATTTTGAAAGTCACGAAGGGAAAGGGTGTTGATCTAACCGTCGATTTCATTGGACAGGCTTATTTCCAAGGAAACCTCAACGTTGCGGCCTTAGATGGAAGGATTGTTAATTTGGGATTGATGAGTGGGGCTAGAACGAAAGAGGGGTTAGATATCAGTCCTTTACTCGTGAAGAGGGTTAGATATGAAGGGAGTGGATTGAGGAGTAGAAATCCTGAATATCAGAGAAAACTGCGGGATAAGGTTGAGACTTATCTTGATAAGTTTGTTGATGGAACGTTGAAGGTTTTTGTGGAGAAAGTTTTCAGTTGGGAGGATGTGGTTGAGGCTCATTTGTTAATGGAAAAGGATGTTAGTAAGGGGAAGATTATTTGTACTATTCCTTAGAGGATGAGCAGTTAGACGAGCTTTGAAATTTTTGAAATAGAAAGTCAGATTGTTTGATGAGCTCAAAGGAAGGATACACACGGAAGGATTTCGTGGTGGTAAAGGCGTGTCTTGTGCCTCTTTTTCCTGCGCGGGGTCCCTAAAAAGGGAGTTGTGATATGGTGTTCATGTGAGATCATCTCATTAAGGGTTACAAACCTTTTCCTCTGCTATGGTTACAGTGTCATCTGCATTTGTTGTTGTATCGCAGAATAGTGTCAGATTCTAATGCTTTAGAGGAGTTCCCATGCCTGAAGATAGCTGTGGTAGGATTTTGTCTCTTTGTAGCGGATATTCCTAGTGATTCCGCCAATCCCAATCCTGGGCAGGGCAGAATACTAAGTGGCACGAACGCATTTCTCTTTTATTGGATAAGATTGTTCTATTCCTTGAGCTTCTCCGAGCTCTGAGACCACAGTTATTGTTTACCTCGCCCTCAATTTCCTTCGATAGTATTTTCAGCTTAAACAATAGAATAGGATCCCCGAAGGTCTAACTCGAAGTAGCAGCCGCTTCGCTACATATGGGGGGATACGAGTTCTATCATATGTTTGTGTTTTCCCGGAATCCTTTACAAGCCACGTTGAGATTCACTGGTGTTCTGATAAATGGGTTTGAGCCAATGTGGAGGACCAGTCGCTCGCGTTTCTCGGGAAAACTTAAAACACCGCATCCTAGATATCCCGGGTTTTCCGATATATAATTTGAGCTAGTATTACGTTTATTGTTTGTTTGCATTGCCCGGGGAAGGATACCAACTATTTCTGCATAATTACCGATTTTCCGAAATGTGGTTCTTAGTTTGGTAACATTTGGATGTAGTGCGACCTTGAGATGTTTGTGAACTAAGGTCTTTTGATGCAGGAATAAAGGATAGCGCTTACTCCTTATTGAGGTGTATACGAAACTAGTGGTGATAGAAAGTTCGGTGTATCCAAGAAACCGCAACGTTCCTCCAAGGTCATAAGTTCTTATGCTTTATGTTGAGTAGGGGGCGGGTATAAATACGTGCCCTCTGAACCTCTGAGGTTAATCTTATGCTTTATTTTCTCTATCAATCAACAGGTATACATATAAGAGACCTAGATCTAGATTCCCAGCGAAGAAAAACAACCAAAAACCCAGAAATGAAATCTATACTTTCTCTCACTACCCTCCTCCCTCTCCTCCTTTCACCTCTACTCGCCAATTCGTGTTCTACCCAATCAGATGTCGCAGTCACATTCTACGGATACCCAGATAATGACCCACCAGGACCAGCCACAGCCCACAACTGTGGTGGTAGGAACTTCGTCGCTGGAGGTAGTTTATTTTCTCTCTGTCATCACTGACCCCATATCCTTTCTTTGTGAAGAGAAAATGTTAATGATTACGCTATAGGAACGGGAACATATGCAGACCCTCTAACTTTCGCCACCGATTCATCCGAATTCAGCGTCTGTGAAATCATCTATCTTCCTTACCTTAAAAAGTACTTGAGAATGGAAGATGATTGCGCTGAATGTGGTATGTCTTTTTCTACAGTCCTCCTCGTCTCCCACTCTACTGTACATATATGCAACTTCTTTTATAGAGAATGAAGAATGAGAAAGTAATTGGTAATAATGACACATCAAATAGATTCCAACTGGTCCTCTGGGAAATGGCACATCGATATCTGGACTGGATCATCAACCTCAAATGGCGGGAATACACAAATCACCTGTGAAGATAATCTTACGCCCAACGCTCATCAAACTGTTCTTCGTAGTCCACCAAACAACCTTGCTGTAGATTGTAGGTTTTCCGCTCCTTCCATCCCCTACACCCTCTAGGCACCCTTTTTGGCTTGAACTATAATACTAAGAATAATCATAGCAACTGCCCTATATTCAAGTGGATCATGTCGTACAAGCCATGTCTACAATAACCCCACAATTCCTTCCTGTTCGGGAAGTTCAGGAGGTGGAGGAACTTGTAGTTGGGCTGGTCATTGCCTTGGTATGTGCATCCTGGCCCGATCGTGTAGTTGATTGTGAGAATGATAGTTGCTGATTTGGTGACAATAGGTGCTTCTTGTTCGACGGAAAATGATTGCTCGGATGCCCTGATCTGTACTAATGGAAAATGTGCAAATCCCTAGGATAAAAGAGCGGCATGTGAGAAGAGGAGTGATGGTTGAGAGGTGACTAGTTCAAGAAAGTTTAAGAGTTTAGCCTTACCTTATTATATAGTCTATTAGTTGAAGTTATAGAGATATTTAAGCTAATAAAACAACGAAGAATTTACATAGAAATCATGTGATAACTGCTTTAGAATTATGGTTGAAGTGTAAATCATATCTGGAAGGCGTAGTAGATACCTGTATGTGGCGGCCTAGGATATTTGTAACTAGACGTGGAGGAGGACTGCTAAGGTAAAGGAAAATAAAAGTGTGAAGAAAACAATCATATTCTGTCAAAGTTATGAATGCCACATATTATGTGTTGTAAATTGCTAGCTTTCTTCCCTGCAAGCAGACTTTATATCAACATCATACCACCAGTCCCAACTCTCCTCCTATTTAGCTATCAATATTATAGTATAAAATATATCGATAGATAGGCGAATAAATAAGCAAACAATAATAACCTTTCATATATTAGACACCACTATTACTCACAACGGCAACTGCTTATGCTTAAAGCTTTTTTGCCCCTCTCCCTCCCCGTACTCGGCACTAGCATGCCCATTTCCCCTAATCTTATATTTATAAATCATCAAGCCCTCTAGTCCAACCGGTCCCCTAGCATGAATTTTATTTGTACTAATGCCTACCTCGGTACCAAACCCATATCTCATCCCATCAGCCATTCTCGTTGATGTATTCCAATAAACACCTGCAGAGTCGACGCCAGACATAAACTGCTCTGCAAGGGGAGAAGAGGAAGTGAGAATGACGTCTGTGTGGTGGGAACCGTGGGTGTTGATGTGGGTTATCGCCGAGGAAATTGTGGGAAGCGTTTTTATGGCTAAGATTAGGGAGAGATGTTCAGTATCGAAGTCAATATCTACGGCATCCTGGAGGATAGCTGAAAGATGTGAGGGTAAGGTGGAGATGAGCGATCCTTTACTCTCTGGATCGCATCGCAGTGATACACCTTTAGCTAAGAGGGCTTCTGCAACTGGTGGAAGAACCGTCTCTAAAGCCGCTTCCTCGACGAGCATGGTTTCCACGCTGTTACATGCAGCAGGATAAGTTGTCTTGGAATCGACAACAACTTTGACGGCCATGGCTGGATCGGCCGTATGCTCGAGGTATATCGAGCAGAGGCCGTCGGCGTGACCCATGACTGGGATCTTGGTGGAGTTCTTGATGTATCGGACGAGCTCATTTGAGCCTCTTGGGATAACGAGGTCGATATATTGATCGAGATCGAGGAGCTGGGGAATGACGTCTCTTGTAGTCACCAGCTGAATCGCGGTGTTCGGCACCTCCGTTGATTCTAAGGCAGCCGAGATGACATTTGAAATCGCGATGAAAGATTCAATTGATTCTTTTCCGCCTGGCTGAATCATTAGTCTGGGTGAGGTGTTGCATATTCAATGCGCTCTTACCCTTCAAAATGGCAGCATTTCCTGATTTGATAGCCAGCGATGCAATATTAGCAATCACTTCCGGGCGAGCCTCGAAAATAATTAAGAGCAGGCCAATCGGACACGATACTCGCTCGAGCTCCATGCCATCGTCGAGGCTCGTTCTTAGGGTGACCTTGCCAACTTGATCAAAATTAGTCTTGATAGCTCCTCGTCGGCGTGTGATCTTACCCGGGTCTTCCAAACCTCTCACATCCAGAATGCCTTTGAGCATATCCTCCCACTTGCCCTTCTTGCCCAGGTCCAGCCGGGAAAGGAGGCTCCGGCTTAAGTGGCCATCTTCGGCCGCCTTCTTCGCCGTTTCGAGATCTCGAGCATTGGCCGCGAGAATTTCCTCTTTGGACGCTGAGAGCGCTTTGTGTATTGCGGTCAGCGCATGATTTCTTGCTGCCGTGGAGAGAGTGGCCAACGTATGTGAAGCTTCCTTCGCCGACCTAGCAGCCTCTTCTGGGCGAGCGTTGGTGAGCGACATTGGAAAGGCGAGAAGCTGGTGCGATGGTGAGTTTGTCGTCGGTTCCCATGAGTCAACTCGCTGGCACTGTGGGCGTTGCGCTCTCCACCCGAGTTTTTGATGCCCGGCGGGGGCGCGAGCGATCCGCCCCGCCATTCTATCGCGCCCGGGCCGATGTGCGCCGGCGGCCGTGTGCGGCCTCCACCACCATATCGCGACCGCATTTTGCGCCGAGCTTCGAAGGTGGCAGCCTTGCTCTTTCATATCACCGTTACCACAACACAACACCACAACCACAACCTCCCACCTCCATCCTGCCACCCTCGCGACAACCACCACCTCCAGGGCCATCGTCTACTCACGCCCAGAGCTACAACGAGACCCGCCCGCTCTTCAGACCTACGCCGCTGCGGTTACTATCCGCGCGTGGAATTGCGGGGGAGCTACGCCCTTTGAGACGTGCGTCTGCCAAACCTCACACCCTGCTTGATCGGAAGAACGATATCGACCGCCAAGATGGATGGCATACTCTCCACCCTGCTGTCCTTTCCTCCCCATCCTCCCTCTCCAAATCCCATGACAGACGCGGCATACGAGACGGCCATTCTGGAGCAGATTTCGACCATCAAGAAGATCGGCGACTCCAAGCTTCTTCTACCGACGTCTGGAGGGGAACATGCTTTAGACGCAAGTATCTTCAATTCGAAAACAAGGTCCCGCTAACAAAACAAAGGTTATAAACCCCGCCTTAAATACAGTTCCTTACACTTTCATCCTCCGCGCCAACATCAGTGCATTAAACAGGAGTGCTAAGGGGGTGGATTTGGATACAGTTTGGCAAAAAATGACAAGTTTCTTGCAAACCTTCGACCCGCGGCAGATGAGATATCTCATCAAGGAGTTCAATTCAATTGTTGAGAATGTAGCACTCATTGCAGATCAGAACCGCATGGTTGGTGCTTGGTCCCGCCGAGATGTACACTTGCTAATATAGCACCAGGCAAATCTAGCCATTCCGCCCATCAGAGACGCTATCCTGAGACTCGATCCATCGGGCAGTATGTTTACTTATAACCACCTCATTCTAGCAAAGCTAGCTTTGACGTCTCGAGTCTTCCATCCTGCTGTTGCCGTCCTGGAAAAGCCAATTATGTATTTCCCTGGATCTTCCAGCCAACCTAAGCCCAAATATCTCTGCGAAGCGAGCTTGAGCCCAACGGCATATATCACAAATCAGACCTGCGGCCATAAGATTCAGTACCAAGATATTTTAGAATATTTCATTTTTAGTGGAACGGTGTTTATTGGAACGAGGGACTGGGACAATGCCTTGCAAAGTCTAGAGTGTGCAGTTACCTATCCTGTTAAGGAAAGCGTCGGAAGCAAGATTATGGTCGAAGCTTATAAAAGGTGGCTTTTGGTTGGGCTCTTGCTAAAGGGCAAGCTTCTCAGACTTCCAAAGTCTACTAGTGGGAGTGTATCAAAGCCCATCCACACCCTCGCAAAAGCATACGAAACTATCGCCCAGATATTTGAGCATGGCACAGCAGCAAGACTGAAATCCGAGGTAGAGCACGGCCAAGGAATTTGGATAAAGGATCAAAATTTTGGTCTTATCCAACAAGTTCTCGCAGCGTATCAAAGATTCCAGATCCGGAAATTGGCTGATATCTATACCAAAATCTCTGTTCCTGAAATCCTCGGTTCGACGACAAGTGCCATTACCGGGAAGCAATCACCCTCAGTCCAGGTCTTAGAAGATCTTATTCAGAACATGATAAACAATGGAGAGCTACATGCCAGCCTGAGCAGGTCCGCTATCTCAGGAGTCCCTTCCATTCTCACATTCTTCCCAGCAGGTGTTGTATTCACAGAAGCTCAGATGCAAAGAGAATTGGCAACATCAACATTACGAATTCGATCCCTGACGCAAGAAATTAAGGAGACGGATCGTATATTGACTTATGACAAAGAATATGTTAAGCATTTGCAAAAGCAGAAGAAGAACCAGAAACAGGGCATCGAGGCGGGCATGAACTCCAGAGATATGATGGAGTGGAATGACAGTATTGAGGATGAGGATATTATGGGAGGGTATTGAGGATCGTTTGGTTCAATGGGATTAGAGAAAATGACTGTCTATGTCGAGATGGAGATATATTTTAGTGAGTTGTGAATGAATGGACGGCGACGATGATGGCAACGATGGATGATACTAATCAAAATCAAGCGGGCGTACTGCATGCATGGTATCTGCATATGGGATAATGGCGTTGATGTAGGAGTGATGGAGATATGGTCTATGGAGAAAGAAGCATATTCCACTCTATCCCCTAGAGAAAAAAAGTGGTGATATAGCAGAAATAGAGAAATTACAAAGTAAATAGAACATTCATATTCAAACCATTCACTTACTTAGAAAATAGCTCACTCGAAACCTCTGTTTGTGCATTGCTTTATGAATTTTGTGTTTATAGAGCGGCGTCTAGTGTATAGTCTCATATAATTGAGATCCACCATCTTGTCTCCTATGGAATTCTATTCGTGCACATCTTTATACAAAGCAAAAGGGACAACCTCCCAGCATCTGCCGGCCATCATGGCTACCATCATAATCCCTCTGTACTCACATAATTTACGCTACTTGTAAAAAAAACCCTACCAACGATCCAAGCCCAAAAAGAACGCCCAGATAAACCACCCTCAGGCGCAAAAAAGACTATCCTCCAAGAAGAAAAAGTGTCATGCCTCATGCCTCATACCTCAATAAATTGAGACATTCATTACCCAATCAAGCCCAGGTTCATTATCAAAAGAACAAAACAAAAGGAACCTCTTTCTCATCACTCCCCTCTTCCCTTATAACTCCCCATCTTCTCGATCGAACTTAAAATCCCACTTCGATGATTTGAGGTATAAGCCCCCATTCCACTCCCAGGCCTAGTGCCAGCCCCCGAACCGTGTGAACTTCCACTTCTGGCCCTCTCATGACCACCAAAATTGCCGTTTCCACCCGCTGAATGCATGGCCATACTAGCTGGAGCTCCAAACCCACCTCTCCCAATCCTACTTTCCCCAGAATAACTCATGTGACTGCCTGGAGCTCTCAGTCCGGATGGTCGATTATTAACACTCCCTCGGAAATTATTATCGGATTTCCCAACACTTGATGATCTCGGAGAAGTGATAGGTTGTGGGCTAGGTGGTGTGTTTGTATTTCGTGTGGAATTGGAACTTGAGTTTGATCCGGTCTGCGCGGCACTTTCTATCTGGCCAGCAAGCATCTCGTCGAACGCAGCGCAAAGAGGAATCATATCATCTACTGCTTGCTTTAGTTTTCCTTTCTCGACTCTCTCCTCATCGAGGAGGGCTCTCAATTCGTTGTTGTCTTCTTTGATGCTTTTGACGACTTGATTTAGTCCTTCGACCTCAGCTTCTATCTGTCGAGATCGTGCTTCTTGAGCGGCCTGCTTTTCCAGTTCTTCTGAAGTGGGAAGCGCCTCAATTTTTGTCATTGTCGTGTTGCGGCCCAATCGAAGCTCTTCGTTCTCCTTGGTGAGCTCTTCAACTTGTGTTTCGAGTTCTTTCACTTTCTTGTCCCAGCGACGTTCGTAGCTCTTCTTCAAAGCCGAGACCTTAGTCTCATGTTTTTCTTTGTAGAGAGTGTGAAGTTCTCTTGAGACTTTCTCGACTGCCGCCTCGACGGTCTTGCCCCCACAGACACAGGCGTCCGATTTAGCATCACTGTGATTAGAAACTGGGGTAGTAGGTGTAGGCGTAGAGGTATTTCTCCCAGCTCTCATAGATGCCATGCTACGTTGTGCGTCTTGTGCCATAATCTCTGCCATTTCTCGTCTTCTCTCACTCTCTTCTAAACGGCCTTCAAGTTCGTCTCTTTCTCTTTCACCATGAACGATCTCTTCCTTAACATTTCGTAGAACAGCCTCCATCTCACGTCCTCTATTTTCCCATTGTTCTTTTTCTGCCGCGAGTTGCTCTCTTTGACTTCTTTCTTCTCGAACTTGCTCCATACTTTCGCCAACTCGCTTTTCCGCATCAACGACTGCGGTCTTCAAAGACTGCGCCTCAGCTTCCTTTCCACTCAAAGAGGCTTTTAAGCTGCTAATTTCGGATAAGAAAGCAGACTTGAGACTCTCGAGTTCTCTTGGGGTGATGGAAGGCATGCTCCGGGGAGTAGGCGGTGGGGGAATATCAAAGTCCAGGAGATTCGACATGTTGTTTCGACTTGCCGAAAGTGAAGAGCTCCAGGCATCTGAGGAGTTTTTCAGTGGTGACTGTCTTGCTATCCTCGCGGGCGACTGGTAATTTCGACCTGTAAATCCATTGAGTTGCTCGGTAAAATCCAGAATTAGATTTGTCTCATCTTTGCTAGAAGCATATTGATGTCCTCGAGGGGTTGGACTGGGAACATTGTTCTCGACAGCGTGGGGTCGCCGAGCGGTGGCTGGGGTACTCATATGGCCCCGTCTTGGGGTTGAGACATTTGGAACGGATTTCGCAGGTGTTTGTCCCAGTTTCGCAAACATAGTCATATCCGGCACTGCAGAAAATGTACTGTACGTGCTAGCCATGGTATCATCTATCGTGGAATCCTCGATCCCAAGTCCTTGACCGGCGCTCAGATTCGTCAAGGTATCTTCCGAGAGTCGCTCGTCGTTAAAATCGCTATCCTCATCCTCTAAAATTGCGATCGCCTTTGTAAGCCCCTCGTTCTCGCGCAGAACCTCTTCGATATTCAAAGTCGCCTCTTGAATCACTGGTCTCGATGGCGATGAGGGCTTGACTGGGAATCTCTTCTCGGGCGACGATAATTTTCTTGGGCTTCGAGAACCCCTCATCCCGTCGTCGGGCTTGCGCGGAGACGGCGCAGCAGAAGTGGGAGATGCGCGACTCTTCAGCATTTTCAACGGAGAGGTCGGCTCTCGATCTACTGGATTCTGAGCGCTCATTTGGAGGATTTTGATGGGGGAGATGTTCTCCTGATTATCGGCCGTAGTCTCCGTGACATTGGCGATGAAAGGAGAACTTGGTGGGCTGTCGCTAGCCATGGATGATTGTGCGGTGTGGTAGGTTACTTCGTAGTCGTTATAACTCACTGTGCGGGTAGGAGATGCAGAATTGAGTGTCGTTGCTCTGGTATCGTTCAATGGGGCTGCCATTCCTGATGAGAGAATCGAATGCGCGTATTGATGCCGGAGAAGCGCGTTGAAGGGAAAGGATTCAGGTTGCGACTATTTACGGTCGCTATATTTACTTTGGGCAAGGCTCGTCGCTCTAACAACCAACCGAGATTGCAAGGGAGATCATCACATTTGCAAGGAATAGCCTCAATTTGGAGCTTGTACATTTGAATTGAGTTTCAGAACAAAAAGATTTTGCATATTTTCCCATTTCTCATGCTTTTGTATCATTCTATGGCATGAAAGCATATGGATTGTCTCTGGCAGGTCAATATAGAATGCTCCTGAAACTCTTTGTTCACCATTGTTCACCAGAGTCATAGAGGCCATTAACGAAGTGAATTTGGCCAAATCTAACCAAGCTTTGTTCCTTTCCATGCTATGCAATGCATTTAACCAATACCGCCCCCGAGATGTGTGGCGTAAACCTGCTCTTAAACTCTAAAGATCTAATCATGCACCAAAACCTCCCAATGCGTAAATCATGCATACATTACTTTGCCGGCAGCATGCTAATGCAACCTAATATAACTCATCAACTAAAAGTCTGAAGTCGGACATACTCTTGACTAAGCTGCTCTATGCGAGGATCCAGAACTGGCACTCGCCTTAAACATGCTATAAACACTCTTTTGGCCTCGAGGAGCAACCTTTAGATTTGAGAATTGGGCCTCAGGTAATCGCTTCCCAGCTTTGATGCTACCGAGAGCCCTGTAAAAAGCCGATAAAGCGTTAACGATAGCCAAGCTTGGGGGAATAACTTACCACTCAACGCCAACATATTTCAGGCTACATCCTCTTACTCTTCTAATCTCCTTCTCTAACTTTCCTCCCGCCAAACCTCCGCCAGCTCCTCTCCCTCCACCATTCGGTTTCCCAAGAATCACATGCGTAACACTCCTCCTCCCAAGATGAATCGAGATTCTGGCTCCATTCTCAGAAAGTAATTGCTTTAATTTATGATCTGAAACTAAAGGGTATGTACTCCCGTTAATGTAAATCGTCAATCCGTCAAAGATTCCCTTCTTGTGGTTGACTTTCTCAAGTCCTTTTTCTTCATCTTCTTTCTTCCTTTGTGCTATTAATTTCTCCTCGGCACTCAGCACTGTTAAGAGAAACTATCAGCACCCACCTCGTTCTATGCCGCGTCTTACTACCATAGAAGACAGACGCACCTTTTACCTTACCCATCAGCATATCTTTAACACTAACCATGCCCCTACTAACTTCCTCTGTCCTAATTATTGCCTTGGCTCCCTCATTCCAATCTTTTGACCCCGCCCCAACTGTATCGGATATTCTCTTGCCGCCTGTCTCACCACTCTTGAATTGATGGGACAACTTCATTGCCCGAGATTGCCTCCATCCTGTAAAGCCCCCCAGTCTATTCTCTGCTCTTTGATGACCAGTCGAAGCCGTATTCCACGCGTCAAAGTGGTTGGAAAGCTTGGGCTGCGCCGTGGCGGGAAGTTTAGATTGAGGAGGGGTCATTTTGTCGGTGATTTCCTGCTGTGGGTCGCTATAAGGATTGGTGTCGGATTATTCCCAACTATCCCGGGCGATGAGCGCCATCGTCGTCAGCACGTACTCCGTATTGCCTTCGTTGTTGTGCGCCCGATGTCAAAGAACGCGAAAATGGATTGCATTACTTCCCCAATCACCGTGGGAACCAAACGCCTAGCGAGCAAGGGAGGTCGCGTAGTCACGTGGCACACAACGACAACCCCATGGCTTCAAGAGCCCTGGGGTAACACCGCAGTCACGAAATTGGCCAAGGGTCCACAAAGCCATCTGCTTCGACTTGCAAGCCTGGCCCAGATCACGCATGTCGTATTGAGGAAGTCTCCCCAAGCTAGACCCCATTCCCAGTCCTCGTTGATTGAAGCGCACAATCCCAAATCCCAAGTCCCAAGAAAACTCTACAAACTTCACACAAGTTACAACATACAGCCGCGATACTGTACTCTCCCTTCAGTGTTCACTCCTCACAACGACCCCAACACCCCGGGTTCCCTCACCTCAGGCGTCTTGGGGGCGGTCGTAGTAGTCTCCGTAGGTCACAGCGCAAAGAGAAGGCTACAAGCCATCCGCCCCTCCCCCAAGGTTGAGGAGGCAAATCTGCACGGTAGCTGCAAGTACCCGAAACCTCTGCGGCCACCTCGCAGATTCTTTTCGCGCTCCTTTCGCTCCGGCTTCTCTCCTGCACAATCCCCGTTATTGTCAGATAGATCTGCCCTTCTTTCTCACAAATCGAGCGGGAGAGGTGTGCAAGGCCAGTCGAAACGCAAGTATGTCGTGCGTGGTTGCTGCTGCATTCGCATTACCTTGCCTTACTTTGAGCGAGGCAGCATCATCAGCGTCCCTCCCTCCTCCATTCATTTCACGGGCCCAGGTCGTCGAGGGTCGGTGGTCGGTCCTACTTGCATGTGGCGTACACAACGTAGATGTCTCCATGACTCTCTTTTTCTTGTCTTTGGCAGACACCTGGCGGAGTAATGCTACTACTCCCCATGGCAATCGGAATAGCAACCAAGCAAAAACACACCATATGGGTGGTTTTGGAGTTTAGCCCAGCCTCTTCTCTCGGACCTAAGTGCCGGATCTTGCCCAAGCTCGCTCACTCGACGGGCGATGTTGTACAGCACGGTATCTGGAGCTCTGGGTTCGCTTGAAACCGGATTGCCTTCTCATGCAAGGCAATATAAATCTCAGTTGATTTTGCATTTGTTTCGGGACACGAGTGTGGTACTGTTTTGTCACGTTTTGTCACCCGCTGAAGTGAGAGTTTGCTCTCGTGAGGCTATTGTTACTTGTTACTGTCCCAGTCTCCACCTGAGGATCACGAGAAAATTGGCGGGCCATAACAGCGAAATGCCCCCGAGAGCGGGATTTGTCCGTGTCGTTGTCGCTGTCCCCGCTCAGAAGCACCACCGTGGCGGGGATCGATCAAGAGCCGAGCTTTGACGAAAGAAGCAGAATGCAATATGGGGACGAAAAGGCTCAATTGAGGCTATGATTGGCTTTTCTATAATGAGCCGTGTGGAAGGCCGTTGGAAGAGGCTTTTTTCGCGCAAATCCCTTTTGAAATGTTCTGGACTGGTCCTGGTTGAGAGACCACATCAATCTCGACGTTATTCCTTCATCCAAGCCATGTCATACGTCGGCACGGTTCCGCCAGATATTTCCAGTGTTTTTCATTCCTGCTGTACACGTTGGCTTGAGCTAGCAGAGGGCGGGCTGTTCCCGCGAGCACTTCAATTTGCGATCAATACAATCCCGAGTCTGAAGTTGCCAATACTCCTCGAAGGCGATACTTTGATTCTCCTCTCACTAAACCGCTTGTGTTGTTGTTGCAGCCGTTGATACTGGCCGTACTGTTCGTCAATCAGGGAGGGGCATTGGAAATAGAAAAGCGGTGAGGACGACGCTAACCCAGCGCCATCGTTCGAAATCTCCATCACCCCTGGCAGGTGTAGGAACGGGTGGTTTCCACGCCCGCAAATCACCGATTCACCCTTTGTGGTTGGCGATACTATTCCAGTATCCCGGGGGCCAGCGGTGCCCTTTTGGCCCAAGATCGAGTCGTGGTGGCTGCTGGCCGCCGGCTGCTGATATCGAGGACTGTATGTCCCACCACGAAAGGGCTCTGGAGCCGGCATCGTCCACGGCGGGAAGAGTCGCGATGTCGTGCGTTGAGCTCAGGTCATGACGATTGGGCCACAACACCCCAAGTCACCGCCAAGTAGCCACATCCTGGACGCCTGTTGACGGACCGTTATCCGCGCTTGCAGAAGTTGCAGCACCTCTCGCGATTTCGTGGTTCCGCCCTATGAAGTGCATTCTCTCAGCCCACCGCCGCCGTGCGGTGCTGACATCTCCACCTGGCCGGATAGCCTGGCAAAACTCCGCAGAGCGGATGGTTCGCTCGGCACCACCTGTTGGCCGTCTGCAGCATCTTTGCTCCGGATGGATTGGAGGTGGGGTCTGGCGGGGGGACAGGGCAGGCCGGACTGCTAGGCGCAGATAGGCTAAAGCTTGGCCCTCGACGCCGTCGCGAGCTTGATGGAGGGGTGGTCGGGAGGGGTGGTCGCGAGACGTGGTTGACGATGATTGGGGTAGCCCGACCAGAAGCCTTTGGGGACTGCTCTGATCGCCGCGCAAAAGGAGGGGGTCCGATAAGCTGATAGGGCCCACGGCCAAACTGGATTTTGCTGGAGCAGTCTTGGACGATGTGACGGTCGCGGGCGCTGTTCGCGGCGATGTTCTAGCACGGGGGGGAGCGAAGAGACGTTGAAAATAGCTCAGATGTGGCCTGGCGTCGCCCGGCATGGCATGGAGGCTCGTGCTGGTGCTAGTGCCTCGTCTGCACCTACTGCTCGAGTCCTGGCAAAGAGGTGGCCTACAGTTTTTTGCAGCATTGCGCACAGGGTTGGGGAGAGCTTGAGCAATGGGCGCGCGACTGCAAATGCAGCCTCGGCAGGTCCCGCCATGGACATTGCATTGGAGATGCCTCCCGGGATCTCTTTCTCTTGCTTGCCCGTCAGCCTCCCAGGTTCAGGTGGAGGGCCGGGAGAAACTCGCTGTGCCCCCCGAATGCGCCGATGATTGGCCTCGTCGCAGAGCCCGTCCTGCAGGTTGCCGCTCTGCATGCTGCAAGTGCTCGCACAGCTAAGAGCCTCGCCGTCAGAGCGAAGGCGCTGCAGGGACGCTGCCGGGACTTCACAAAAGCGTGGGTGGGCAATGGCGAGCCAGGGCGTGGTGGGAGCAGCGAGAAGAAAACACCCAGGACCGAACAGGGCAGGATCGGGATGCGATGCGAGGCGGTGAGCAGCCAGCACTACGTGGGTCACGTATCGCCAATGGTTTGGATCTTCACCCAGAACACCACGACGAGTCAATCAATCATGGGCCAATGCCCTCCTCGATCGCGGCCTGCGCCTGGACAGTTCCTCGCAATGAAACAGTGGAACACTGAAACTGGGCCCAGCGAACTGCTCTGCTTCTTCGACGTGGTGCCAGTTCCCCTCGAGAAGCGCCGGATCAGACGCTGGCACTCCGCGCGCCCTCCTTTAATCTTCCATCCACCTGGAAAGCCATGGTGTCTCGGGCAGCCGCAGCAGCGTCAGTGACATCCCTCCAGCAGCAGGATCTCCAGTGCTTCCGTTTCGTGGAGAATCACGAGATCGGCTGAGGAGATCTCGACGATATGGCCGAGAGGCTGGGCGCCAGAGCTGAGAGGCTGGATGTAGCAAACGACAATCAAACAGGCTTCGAGATGAGATGTCTAAGATGTCCAGTCACCGCGCAGACCGGCCAGCACCAGTGAGTGTCACCCGTGATTCTCGATATCTGCTTCCCTCCCGAGAACCAGAAGCCAAGCATCTCGTGCTACCCTCAACCCCCGGAGCCATCAATCCTCATTCCTCAGAAATCCAATCCGCGCTGCTCCCGAATCCGGCGCCTTGAAGACCTGCTGGATGACGCAAATTCCGCGAGAAGAAGGTCAGATGGGACGCGAGGTCAAGCGGAAGCCAATCGGGCAGTACAAACCGTAGAGATGGTTTGCTCTGCTCGACTCTGCTCAAGCCCCAGCCGCCGAATCGACTGGAAGTTTTCGAGCTTTCCAACGGCATGCGGTGTGAGGTCGACTGCATGTCCCTTGCGTCGTGGCGAGGCGGCGGGCGTAAAAGTCGAGGCATCTCGAATGACTATCCAAACAAGGGATGAAAGTGTGACATCGCCAGAAGTACAATTAATCCAACCCCCGTGGAACAAGTCGAGTACCTCCAAAAGGTGGGCAAGACCTGATGGAAAGCAAGCAGTCTGAATCAGAGCGGATAAAGGGCGGCGGGGGCTGTTGCTTGAGAGTCCAAGGAGGGCCAGTGAGAATCCAGAGAAGGCTTCGGTTTGTATCTCCCGCAGCCAGTCTTCTTCGTCCACATAGCGAGGCGTGACAACGCCAAATTCGCGGATGTCACAAGCCCTCTTCGATATCCAGATGCTGTTATCGAGGCCTGAGACAGGCTCGGAATCAAAGCAATTGCGTCCACGTAGGAGATGGACTGTGAGTCTCGGCCCCGTCTGGGAGGCACCTTTCTTGACACGAAGGACCAAAGTGAAAGTGAAGCCGTCGCGAGACACCTCCGATAGAGGTCGAGAGTCTCCACGTGAGAGATGCAATTGACTACACGGAGCCCCAACCCTGATTCCCTACCCTGGCGTCGACAGTACATGGGCTCAAACCCAACGAGCTGGAGGAAGAATGGACGCCGGCGTTCAGCTCACGATATCGTTTGTTTACAGTAGAAACCAATCTGGCTTTTGTCTCGCACGTGTTGTTCTCAGGGTATCCGGTGGAGTTCTACCCGCCTTCTCTGCTGCTGCCACAGCCTCCCGTCGGCGCTTGGGGGGCGAGAGCTTGAGCTTCAACGCAGGGCTTTGGGCACTCTGGTTGCTTTGCTTAGGCGGAGCCTTGCGGCCATTACCCCCCACAGTTGCAGCAGGATGGGGGGGCCTGAAGCCTGTCGGCGCAGAAGGGGACATGATTGGGAGCCTGTAGGATCAAGCCAAAATATCTTCTGGGGTACATTCTTTCGGGGGATGGATGCCCTGTACGACTGCTCTCTGCCCTAACAGAGATGGTGGGTTTCTAGGAAGACCCCTCGCACTTGATATGCTGCCCTCGTGCTCTTATTCGAGCATCGTTTCGGCTCTGGGATCCAACAGCACGCCAACTCGGGACGGGTATCGCAGAGGAGACTCAACGAGCCCGAATACGGTTTCTCAATCTGCTCCGCGAACGGCTTCATGCAACTGGCAAGGCCTGGAGATTATATGTTGGCAAGGCGGCCACAACTCAAGCGAGGTCCCCCTCATTCACAGATGGATGACTTGCTTGATCGGAGCAAGATGTTGGCTTCGTCTGGTGGGCAGTCTCAGTCTCTTGGGACCTCTAGGAGCCTATCAAGAAGGGCCATCTGTGACCACCATCCCGAGGCCATGACTGGCCCTTCAAGGCTTCAGCCAGTCGTACCAAAGTTCGCCTGGCCAGTTGAAAGGAGACTGCGATTGCGTACAGCCACATGCTTTGCATCTCGCACGTTGCTGCCCTTGTTCAGCCCCAACGGCAGCATCTGCATCTCAACTCTGTTCTGCTCTGCTCCCCCAAACATGAAGGGATCCCTTCCCGACCTCGAACTCTAAATGCTCTGCACGCCGGCCCTGGCCCACGAAAGGTGTGTCTAGGCCGCACAGGCGCTTCAACAACCCTCTGCACGCGCGGCAGAAACAGATCAATCGGAGAATTCCAAGCTTGCTAATTGCCTGGCTTGTGCTCTGTGCGCTTTGGCTTCAGGCTTGGGCGCTGCGCGATGCGCTGCGCCTGAGCTGCGCGCACACGGGATCTGCTGTAAGTCTGGATCTCGAATGCTCGAGCTTGAAGTTGGCTACGGAGGTACAGTCCCCTTGAGCGCTGCAAGATGGATGTTGGGATGTTGGGGGGAGGCTGGGGATCTGATATTACCCAAGTACCGTCGATATTAACTCATCCCCCCGTGAGACCTTGACGTTTCCTCGACTCGGAACTCGAGTTTGAAGAAAAGAAAACAAAAATGCGGAAAGATCTGGCGTCTACCCATGGCTTTCGTCGGAAGGCCGAGGAGCCACCAGCCGCAGCAGCGCATCGCCCATCAGATCTCAAACACCACGCGGTGGAGAAATTTTGGACGGGTAGCGGAAAGTTGTGGTTCTGACATTTGCATTTGCAATTGCAAATAAAACGTCCGAATCTCGGGACTACTGTAGTGTTGCATGTATCTTGATTACTCTCCTCTGATTACTCATGGATAGGGAGTACGGCCTGTAATGATTCGGTGAATAGGTCGTAACCGCTTTTAAATTCTAAGTACTGTAGTTTAACGCCCACCATGGCTAGGATCCACAATATATATATACCTTTCACCGGCGCGTGTGCTATCTTTAATACCACCCGCCTCGTTACCTATTCCCACACCTATGTTCTCTTCTGATGGAGTCCAACACGTAGAGGCTTTCCAATATTCAGTAGTTGAAGTGCGAACTCGTCGAAGTTGCTCTTGCGTGCGCGGGTAAACTACCGTACAAAGAACGTGCGCGGCAAAAAGCGCGATTCCAATTTGCACGGAGTTTTTCGAGCTGTCAAAATCGATCGTGCTCAGGGCGGCTGGAAGCACCCTTTTCTGCTAGTGGTTGTCTGGCACCGTAGGACTCGCTGGCTTGCTAAATTAGCTGCGGGCTAGGTAGGCAATAGATCGCAGTGTATCAACACTACGGGCCTTCTACGCAAGTCGTACCGACGCCTACACAGGTCCAGGTGGGCTGCTACGGCGAATTTCTTGGGCGGGGCTGCTTTTTAGATCCTGGAAGCGCTCCTGTACGGGAAGTAGAGTAGGTGAGTCTTGCGCGTGTTGGTCATGGGAATTCGAGGTCCGCCATGGTCCGGGCCAGCTCGTCTCCACTGTTCGACACAGGCCTCACCAGCATCAGAGCACCCAACACCACAGAGGTCTGGCGAGTCCAGCCACTCAGTATTCGTGGTGCCGTCCTCTGATGGACGCAGTTGTTCAGTCCAGCGGATCACCTCACCCCCGGACGTGATCACATCAGATATATTAACCTCTTATCTAGGAAAGACACCGAGTAGTACAGCGCAGGCTGGTCTGACGGGCTCGACGGGGTGGTGAGGATCGATTGTTGGTTTTTGTTTAGTCTTTGCTCGCGGGTTTTCGACTCGCCACACCCACCACTGAGCGGGCAGAATCAAAAACGCGCGGAGCAGTCGAGCAGTCGAGTAGCCGGAAGAGACATCCCGGGGGGTTTGCCTTGTTGTGTTATCAGGGCGAACCTCTGCCGTAGGTTCTGTCCACGACGTTCCTCTGGACGGACGGCTCGTGGGTGGCCGATGGGCATTCTCTCGACTAGCAGACGAGCACGCGGGATTGGAGGTGGATGGGCATTGGGGCTCGATTGCTGAGGCTATTCCGTCGCAGCTGGGAGCAAAAATTAGCGCGCGGCGCTCGGCCTGCTAGGTCGGGATGCGATGCTAGGTGAGGGCTAGGTGCTAGGCCCGTCTCCACTCGCCTTCCCAGCCCTTTTGCAGGTTCTCTGGGTTGACGGCAAAGGACGCTAGTGAGCCGCTAGTGCTCGCGTCGTTCGTCGTCCCCCTGGCAGCTCGAGGCGGGCCAGCGACATCCCAGCCAAACCTTCCTGCGATCCCAGACTCGCCCGCTGTCCACTGGCACTAAAGCCACCAGGTTCCCATTATTCCCTCCCGGGCAGCCAGCGACGACGCCCCAGGGGCCCATGTATTGTCCTCCGTGCCCTCAACTGCTCGCTCTCGCCGGCCTCGATTCCTCTCCGGCCGCTGTCGCGCCTTCCTCTGCCTGCTCCTGCCCTCTCCTTCCTTCCTCCTTCTGTCCTGCTTCACCTCCCGCCTCCCCACGCAGGCCCCGAAAGACCCTCGCCAAACCCCCCAAACCCGCGCTCACGTTCTCACCCAAGCCCAAACCCAAAACCCCAACCCCCCCCCCTTCCTTTCCTCCTTCCTCAACCCACCTCGCCCTCGCCTGCTGCCACCCCGGTCCCTGCCACCTCGTCCTACAGCAAACCCTCGCTTGTCTCTATTCCCACCCACCACTCGTCGTGCGTTCTCTTCGCTGCTCTTTACCTACCTTACCCTACCTTACCTGACTACTCCGTCGCCCATCGTCCTCCCTCATCCACCAGTCCACCGCCGACCACCACCACCCAACCTCCTCCTCCTCTCTCTCCTCTCCCGCGCCCCGTCCCTCAGATCCACCTCTCCTCTCTTCCCGACCTCTTACTTTCCTTGGTTGGAGGCGCTGGTTTGCAAAAAAGGTATGCCCAAGCTCTCCCCGAGCAGCCTCTGTCGCCCGCCCTCTTCGTCCGCAGCTCCCCTCTCGAAAAACCTCTCGCAACTTTCCTGCAGCGCTGACTGTTGTACCTGCATTAGAGGTGGCAGACCTCCTTTAATTCTCGACACGATCATCTCCCGAACGCTCCATTCCCCCCTCTGAATCCTGCTCCGCTCCGGGCCTCTCTTCGTTCATCCTCCAGGAACGTCACGGCTGCCACGAAGTTCTCCATTCCTCGATATCAGAGCACGGATCAGATACTTACAAGCGACAAATAAGACAAGCATACCTGCAGCTTCGCGTAACTGGCCCCCCATCCTGTCGTGGAGCTTCAATCGCATGTCAATTGGGTAGACCTCAAGTCCCAAGTCTCTTTACGACTTCTACGACCTAAACGTTTTGCTTTCCAAGTCCAAGTCTTTGAAGTTTTCACGAAGTCATCGCGGCATATGCATTCTGTTCACCACAACTCAACGATATACTCCCAGCTTTACTCTAACCTTCAGTTGTAGACGCTGCAAGAAACGATTTCCCCAAGTATTTCATGCCAAAATATTTTCTACCCATCTTCAGCAGTCCCACCGCGATACCTTGCTCGGACTCCGCTCACGTATCGGCTGACTTGACCTTCAAATCAACCCCTCGATCGAAGATTAGTGAGAACTTGACCAAGTTCTTACATTTGTTTCTAGACTCTTCTTGGAGTCTGTCCCCCAATTGTCCTCTACGGACTTGATCATTCCAACCGAAAAGCTGGATCTCCCGTCGATCTCGCAAGTGCAAACCCGGGTCGGTCACGACGTACCATATTACAATCCTCACGCTGCAGCTAGACCACTGTATGTGAGCGAAAGGTTACCTTCGTTGCCTCTGCCCCAACCGCCGGCGTACTCCTCAGGTACCTCGTCGCCCCGGGTCGGTTCACTTGGCTCTCTCGGATCTGCTTCCATCCTCAACGGGAGTTCTCACTCGTCATATACGACTGCTTCCTCTTCCAACGGACCAAAGACACCCTCGCCAACATTACCGTCCAATAGTGGACTTCCTGTCTCGCTCTCGCAAACCCCCTATAGCAATACATCCCCATCCGGAGCTGCCTATACGTACAATCAAGAGCCATACCCTAACATGAACCACGCCCCTCAAGAGATGTATTATCCTCAACATATCTCTGCTGGGCAACCTCCACCACCACAAACTGTCACGTCCGGGGGTATGGGCTATCACCCACAGCAGCAACAGCCACCTTTGCTGCAGCCGGTTCCTGCACAATATGCACCACCACCAGGGTCCTACAACCAATATGGTGGGTACTCGAACGGATTGACATCTCCCCAGTCCGCAGGCCATCAGGTTCCTGGGTCAATGGGTCAGCAAGGCAATGTTCTACCCCTACCTACAATGGCAACTCAACAAATGCCAGGTCAAGGTTATGGTGCACAACAAGGTTTTGATACCACCGGTCAAGTTGCGCCACCGGGCATGAAGCCACGAGTCACAGCTACATTATGGGAGGACGAAGGGAGTCTATGTTTCCAAGTCGAGGCTAAAGGTGTTTGTGTTGCAAGGCGTGAAGGTAGGCGGAGATAGCCTCTGAATTAGTCAAATCCAGCGCTGACCTCGATAACAGACAATCACATGATTAATGGTACCAAGCTGCTGAATGTTGCAGGCATGACCCGTGGGCGCAGGGACGGAATTCTAAAGAGTGAAAAACAGAGACACGTTGTCAAAATTGGTCCCATGCATTTGAAGGGTGTTTGGTATGTTTTCCAAATTTCTGGTTGACTACGATAAACTAATGAAATACCAGGATTCCTTTCGACCGTGCCCTGGACTTTGCGAATAAGGAGAAAATTACGGAATTACTGTATCCATTATTTGTGCACAACATTGGTGCTCTTCTTTATCACCCAACAAACCAGACCCGAACGACTGCAGTTATGGCTGCCGCTGAGAGAAGGAAACAGGAGCAGAATCAGATGAGGAACACCCAACCACCCGCAGGGCTCCCATCTCTGCACCAACATCATCATCACTCAATGTCTAACTCCCTCGGCGGTCTACCAGGGTCTCAACATTCCATTGCCCCTCATCCAAGTGTTCCTCGCCCTGGGATGGAACGAGCTCACACATTTCCTACCCCTCCAACAAGTGCTTCGAGTGTAATGGGTAACATTGGTGGTCCGGATGGAAGCTTTCAATGGGCTGCCCAGAGTGGAATGAGCAATGTTCAAGGTACAAACCCCCTGGCGATTGACACAAGTTTGAGCAACGCACGCTCAATGCCTACAACTCCAGCAACCACACCCCCGGGATCCTCTATTCAGAACATGCAACAATATCAACAGAGCTCTCAATCCTACGACACCTCGAGACAAATGTACTCAGCGCCACCTGCTCAACAAGGCGCGTATTCTCAATCTGCAACAGAACAGCAAAACATGGGGCGGTACTCACAGCCTCAACAATACATCAAGAACGAGATGGGGCCCCCATCGGCGAGAGCACCCGGGCCTGAATCCGATCACCATGATTCCAAAGATGCGAGCGGAATGCTTCATCACAGCCAAGGCCAGAACAGCCAGCATCAAGAGGACGAGGCAGAGCACGAGGCCGAGTACACTCATGGTAATCCCACAAACTATGATTCGAATCGAGGGTCGTACAGTTACGGCAACGGCCCTGCTGTCAGTTCTTTACCCAACGAGCATTCCCACCTGTCCCCGGAGATGACTGGATCCCCAAATCACCCTGCGTCTGGGCGTGCAACTCCCAGAACAGCTGCTCCTCCACAACCCTACTACTCGCAACAGGGCGGATACAGTACCCCACCCCGAATTCCCCCACCCTCCTCCAGTAATCTTAATTATGTAATGAGCAGTGAACGTGGAACGGCGAACGGAAGTGGCAGCGACGTGTACGGCACTCAATCGGATCTGGGAAACCCAGTTAATGGCTATACTGCCCAGAATTCCGTGAGCAATGGTGCAAGCAACAAACGTGGCCGAGATGATGATGACGATTCGCGGCCTGCGAGCAGAGGACCTGGGGGCGTAGATGTCGACGGTCTGAAACGACGGAAGACAATTCGCGAAGGGTCTGTGTCGGGACCCCCAAGTTATGAACCAGCTCCTCTTAACCGAGCGCGCTCTGTCATTACTCAACGACGCAGATAACCATATCCTCTCCTAGCCAGATTTCTGCACATTCTTAAATCGGATCGGACCGTACTCCCTGGACTGATTCATTACCATAAAATGGCCTAGACCTACGGACATACAACAATCTCCAACCACACATTCTTTCAAAAAAGACAAAAATTTCCTTTAAAATATCATGAATGTTCTTGTATCGGGCTGAAACAACTACTCGGCATTGTTTCGACTTCAAATAACGACGAGTTTATGACTTTTGAGATTTCTAAGATGCTCTCCGAGCTATCTAAACGGCTTATGACATTACGCTGCAAGGAAATGGGAAATGATCCATCATATCATATGATTACGACCGGATATCATTGCCACTATTTATACATTTGCATGCGTGGGCGGGCTGGACGGGTGAAGAAAAAACGCCTATAATGAACCTAGGCGGGCGGAATAGCCTTCTTGGCTAAGCCCATCATATCACACCAACGTTACACTTTTTTGCGCACTTCTCTTTTTTTTTCTCCGTCGAGATACTGATACATTGATGATGAATTATGACATTTCCTTTTTCTTCGATGGACTGACCTGATAGCTTTTGACTTTTCCTTCTTGGTGGATGGATGAATAGGGATTGATTGGGTGACGGATATTAGTGTGAACTGAATTGACTAGGAGTAGGAAAATATTATGATGGGTTGGTTGTTGGTTAGTGGGTTGATTTGGGTATGGTTGTGAAGAGGAGAAACTGAGATGACATACATAGCTTAACTTACTATTGTTACGAGCTCTCTTATGTACTGATGGACGTATGACGTTATGAGAGAATAAAAAGCTATATGTGTTGTCTATTTTAAGGTTTCGTGTTGTAAAAATTGCCTTGTTCTAATACTATCCTTTTAATTTTTCTTCAAAGAGCAGTTGTCTCGTGTCTAACCCTTAACCTATTGGGTGGCCATGCACGGTTATTTTAGCTTCCTAAAAAAAAGGGATGGTTAGGGATAGTTTCGTTTTGAGGTATCCGATTACTTTGGTTCAGGGTATGTCAAAATTAACAAGTACCCATTTCCCTTCTTTCTAGCACGGTGAGGTAGGAGTTTTCATTCCCTATTGCTATACACACCGAAAAACACCAAATAAAATAAGTTAATGCTTGAAAAACAGGTTGAGATCTGTACCAAGGTCCTGATGTCTAGGATGGCATCCTACGCTCCCCTGCCTAAACAAATGAAAAATGAAATCATTTAACCCGAGACCTACAACAGGAAAACTAGCTGGTTTACTTGCCGTTAGTAAAATTTCCAAGACATCCAAACGTTAGAGGAAAGGATGATCCTAGGTATAAGTTGGGAACCCTAGAGTTATACAAGATTCGGAGGCAAGCTGCTCACACTTGACTACATTCGATAGTTTCAAATTCGGCTTATGTTCTTCGAACTATTTCTTGTTACTTAAGTACCTGTAGTTCAACCTAATATATTTAATGTAGGATATGTTGAAATAGGAGGCAGTGAATAGAGAGCTTAGTATGAGGTTGAGGTATGAAGTCCCCTAGTATTACCTTGGTACGGTTCTTAAAGATACAGAGCGTTGACAACGAATAGACCCTCCGATTCTCAACCATATCCAAGAATATCAGCAGCTACTCTACTCCTACCTTATTGTAGGAACGTACAGCAGATCACATAGTTCCGTTTTCCCCTGTCAATTACAGCTTACTCGACCCCCCCCTCTCTTCTAACAGTGACGTAAAAAAACCTACCCTCTCCCCCCACCTCTCTGAGACTCTGAAAACGATATCCTCCTTCCCTTTTGAGCTCCAAGGTACCTCCAGCCAAACAAAAATTTACAAAAATCCCGAGACTTAAAAAATAAAACGGGTCTTGCCGCGATTCGAACGCGGGGCCTCTCGCAAGTTAAACTCAGGGTAGTGCCCTAAGCGAGAATCATACCACTAGACCACAAGACCATTTGCATTTACTTGATGCCATTCCAGGCGTATGTCGCATTATAGATCAGCAATGAGATAGTTATGTGACGATGGGAAGGAGGAACCCCATGTAAATAAGGGATCAATTTGGAACTTTTTTAAGGATTGCATGATTTCTGGGTCGTTTTGGTCGGTTGCGTGTGACTGGGGGCATTTCTTGAGAGTTCTAGAAAGCTTCTTGATCGCTTTAGCCTTGCGCTATCTATACCCTCTAGCTCTATCGTCTTACTCACTTTATTCGCAAACTCAATATTCTCAAAGCGATGAACCCTTACGGTATAAATCGATCATGTAACACTTGACTTGATGAGTATATCTCCCCATATGGTGATCTCTAGCGTATCTAGCACAGCACGACGCTCACAGTTTGAAGATTGACGCTCATATTACACCAAGAGGACTTTTTTTTACATTGGATAATCCAATCCATCTATTCGCGTACCTGTATCTACCCAAGAAAGAGAAACAACGACAACGCCAGCCATGATATGCGGGAGGCATTTCTTCCCAACTTGGGAACCGATATTCTAACCATCTGAAACCTTTTTCTTTCGACAAAGCAGACGATCAACAATGATTGCTTCACACTGATTCTCTCACCAAGGTTGGGATTAAGGGGAGAGTACATGCTCAATTCCAGTCCATACACCCTTGGATCTCTCCTCCCAATATCCCTCCTTTCCACCCTTGATTTTCCAAACCTCCTCATCTTCATCTCCACCTTCAACTTTTGCAAACCACCTCGGTTTATATTCCCTCCCTTGTTCCTCCATAACCCCTCTTCTCGTCCGTTGGTTCTCTTCTAACTTCGACTTCAACTCCTCTGCATCGTCCAAATCTCCCCTCTCAGCGGCCCTCTGATCAGGCCTCAATCTAGTATCAGTTGGTGGTAGTTTGCCCTTTTCCACAGACGTAATCTCATTCAGACTTGCAGCGAAAGTAGTCATACCATAAGTATTCGCCGCATCCTCGACAAGCTCACCAACTCTCCAAATTTCCTTCCCCGACTTTCCAGCCTCGACGATCTTTAGACTACTTGTCCAAGTCCCAACGAGACCGACACCAGCGTTTGATCCATCGGAAGAATAGCATTCGACACCAACATCTTCACTCCTTCCTCCAAACATCCCCTTAGCCTTAAACTCAATACTTGCCTTTCCTCCCGTCGTCTCATTGGTAACAGTCATATTTCCTACAGGCTCGACATATTTTTCTCCCATTACCACATTTCTCAAAAACGCCGTCGCTGTATTCCAACTATACAATTCCTCACTTCCATCACTTAGTCTCAACACCAACCTGACTCTCCCCTCTGTAATCAGCTCGGCGCTTTTACCCCAGAATTTCTGGTTAGGAGCAGGACTCTGGCTGAACGACCACTTTGCAGAGTCGGCTTGACAAGCCATCCTGACAGGACGATGGGATACTTTTTCAACCAGGAGTCGAAAGCCCCCGGGAACTTCCTGTTCCGTTCGAATAAGCTCGAATGTTTCTCCGAGCATAGGATTGAATGGTTTCCGTATGGCACGTTCCTTAGCCCTGTTGACACTAAATTGCGAAACTGCAAAAGCAGTGACATACAAGAGTCTGTGATCTAAAGACTTGTGACTTGCAGCTCTATCAAGCAGTTGAGCATATTCCAATTGCTCAGCTACTCGTTGAAGGAGTGATAAAGGTTCATTGGCAGAAACGGGCATGCTAATTGTGCTTAGATCTTTGCCAACATTTTTGCGTAAGAAGCCGATGAGGCTGGGCGGTAGTACAGTTGCTGCTGGAATGCCCTTTCGACGCTTGATGGTGCTAGAGATTGGTAGTGGGTCTAGAGATTTGGGTTTTATAGGGAAAAGTGCGGCTGTACCATTTAGATGAGATGTACCATCTTCATCTTCAGCAGAGGAGATGGAGGATGCATCTGTTATGAATTCGTCTTCTTCGGATGCCTGGTTATCCTCGCTGTGGCGATCAATCATCACTACTTGGGAATGGTCTGCGTCACCGCCTTCTGCATCGTAGAATTCCCCTGTCGAGGTTGAATCGATGCTGTGTCGAGACTGTCTTGAAGCCGACATGGGCGGTACTGTTCTACGTCGCTTGCTGCTTGCTAGCAAGGCCGAGAAATCGCTTAAGACAGCATCTAAGTCGTTGAGCATGGCGGTACAATGTTCATGAATCGAACTCTCATCGTGTGATACAGAGCCGTGTCTGCCTCTTCTCGAGGTGTTTGCTGTGACAGTCGTCACTGAGGAAGGCGTGGGGACAGCAAGTTGGGAAGACATGCCTCCACGAATACCAGAAGAAGTTGAGGGCACACTTGACATTCTTTTCCAGAAAGGAGGCCGCTTCTCACGAGGAGTAGCTCCATCACCTCCAAAACAATCGCCCCCGTCATCTGCACTAGGACTGCCATTGGCTGGTGGAAGTCCAAGTACTGATAGAGCTCTCTCTCTTCTTGAATTACTCACTGGTGCGGTATCTTTCGATAGTCGTCGGACAGCATCGCGTGTTCCTACAATTCGACTCACAAGCGATTCCACTTGTGCCCATTCTCGCTCTTCTTCGTGACTAATAACTGTAGGTGCTAGACCATTCGTTTTAATGGTTAGATGTGCGGTTGGAGGAGAGAGGAGGTCGATTTTATCATCTCGAGCAACGTTACTGGCTCTTTCCAAAGCTTTAGTCCACTCGTCGAAATCCTTAGCATTTCCAGCTTTGAGATGCCAAATCTCTGCCCCCGAATCAATGTTTATTTCCATTCTTCGCTCATCCGCGGCAATAGCAGCTAGACTGAGAGGAATAGCTCCTCGGAGTGCCGAAGAGTGCCGACTGTGGTAATATGATAAGGTGCAGGAGGCGAAATCCAAGGAGAAGAATCGTCGAGCATAGCCCTGGCCTCGTTTCCGTCGTCTCTTGGATAGAACTCCAACATGGTACGTTGCCGATAAAATATCACTCCCGTCTCGTCCGTTAACTGAATTTCCCCGACTTGTACTACTTCCTAGCACAGGTGGGCCTTCTAGACTGTCCATAGATTCCGAAGCAAGAGCACCTAGCCTAGGACTTTGTGATTTCGAGATATTCGCCACAGCAGAAGTAGGAGCATTCTGGAATTGATGTGTCGTTCGCGGAGGCGCATTCGAAGGATACGTTAGTAGAACAAAAGTCGCTGTCTTCGAGATTTGCTTGGAGAAGGTATTATCGAAGACTAGACCATACATCCCCCCTTGGCCCGGGATAACAGGATATGTCCCTACGGAGACCTTGTCCGCCTCGCATTTTCCATACCATTGGATCAAGATAAATCCCTTGGCTCTCAGCTGTTCCTGGCATGTGGAGGCATCGTTCTTGTTTCCCGAAGGCCGTCTGTTCTTCTCGAGCCCAGTGTCGAGAGTCAGGGAGTCCTCTGACGGTGCGCCTCCTGAACCACCCGCTCTGGGATGCTTGAATAATCCAAAGTTGCTGGCAGGTCAGCCGAATTCAAGGGCGTACCGAATCTCAACTTACATCGACTTCTTATGCGGTTGGATGCTCCACGAGATGGTATGCCCCTCCTCAACCTTGACCCAGCGCACGATGTACGACTATCTGCATTAGCCTCCCCTCGCGGTCCTACCAGCTTGGCCGAAAAAGCACATACCTTGCTATGGATCTCCAATTGCTCTAACCCGGCCATGATGCTCGAATCGCGACGATTGGCGCGCGCTGTGGTGTTCAGGATTGTTCCAGCAAGTGTTGGGCGCCTTCCAGCTGGGGGCCTTGGAACTGGGGACTTGGTCGCGATACGGTCATGCAGGCACACGGCTGCTACGAACAACCACTCCTCAGGCTGGAGGGAATTTTCGGGGAAGAGGAACTTTCTGGTGGGACGTGTGCCGGCAACGTCCTCGAGGGTCCCTTCGTTCCTGGCGTGCTGGAATGGTGCACTTCACGGCGGGTGAGCTCGCGCTGTCGGCGTTCCTAGGGATGACACGGCGAAGGCTCGACGTGTGCTCGAGTTGGGGCGGAACCGACGAGGTACTGCGATTCGGGGAATGAGGGCGGAATATCTCAGGATGGTTCAGGAGTTCCGCACGCCACCTAGACCGAAAGCGTGTGCGACGAGAGGAGACCGAAGCCAGCAGCAGCACGGGGAGCGCGAGAGGGCGAGGAAGGGCAGGTGGAAAGGTGATTTCATCATCAGCGCGGCCGGGCGCTCTGGGGTTCTCTGGGGTTCTCTCCTTTCCAGCTGCGGTTCAGCCTCGCACCCGTGGCATCGACGGCTCCTGGAAAGGCTGACGTGATTCCTCTCGCCTGGCAGGCGGAGGCTGGTGACGGCCGTCGACATGGGCGCCATGGGAATTCAAAGGATGGGAATCCGGCGCCATCATGCCACCAAACAGCCCACCGCCCACCCGCCGAGAAGATGCCAGACTCCAGATGCACAATGCACAATGCACGATGCACGATGAACCGCAGGAAACGCCACGGAGCTTAGTCAATTATTATGAATCTATGTAGATGTCTTTTCTCCCCGAAGGACCTGCGCTGCTAGACACGGCGATGGAGGTCACCATGGCCAGTGCGATAGATAACTTTTGTACATACAAGGGCAGGCATTCAGAATCCTGTTGCCAATCTGAAACTCCTTCCCAGCCATTTCATTATTTCCTGCGGATTCGAATCACGAGCGCGCCATGCGCATCTTGAAACCGTTGCACAACGCCTTCATGTCGGGGTAAGAATTGTTCATCAGATCGAAAGCGTTAGGCACCACCCGGATAGACATGGACTTGACGTTCGCCGCTTGAGACGTCTTGTAGACCAAGTGGAAGCATCCAGGACGTCGAGTATCGATGCAGAAAGCGTACACAGATCGCTTCGGGTTGGCTTCGGTGTATGTGGTCAACCATTTTTCTAGCATAGATTAGCACAGCAGAGAGCGAGAAAGCCAACGGGTTTCTTACCAGTATCAGCCTTGCTAGATTTTTGATACTTGTCGTGCTGCATCATTTCGTCGACCTTCTTGGCCATGGCTTTGATATGGTCCACAATTAATTCGTCAAGGTCAGTATACGAGTATTTACCGCCAATACGAAGTTGTCGACCAACAGAGAACTCGTTCTCCTTCTGCAGTTCCAGAATATCAATATGCTGATACACGCCATCGGCCACTTTCCACGTCACTGTTAGATGGTCGTTCCCTTTAGATGATGGCCGGATAACAGCGTCACCCGGTTGCTGCGAGCCAAGGAACTGTTCAGCCTGAGTGGAGTTGAATGGTTTGAACAAGGGATGCTTGACAACACGCTGGACTCTTCCAGTGGCCTTGTCCTTTTCTCGCAGCTCTTCTTTATCCTTGTGCTCTTGTACAGCATCCCAGGTTCCCGGATCGTGGTCGACACGCTTTTTATGCAGTGTTCGCAACTGAGATTCACGTAAGGATAGTCGGGCAGAAAAGTTGCGACGATCAAGCTCTAGCAGCTTGGCTTGAGCAGTTTGTCCAACGGAAAGTAAGCGATTCAGAGAAACCTCGGAATCGGAACCCTCGTTTACCTCGATACGGCCTTCGATACCTGAATCAAGCTTCGCAATCGCAAAATCCTCCTTGGCAACGCGGATATTGACCGAGACAATCATGCCCTCACACAATGACTCACGAGTTTCTCCAGTAAGCATAGTGAAAATCTCATCGTCGGAGAGAGTGGCGAATGGCCTCCTTAGTTCTTCGTAGGGTTGTTGAAGTTCCGCACGAATCGTTTCCAGGGTAGCACGCTTCCGCTGGTTATAATTGCGCTCAAGTTGATCGGCATACTCTTCTAGAATAAGATCGTTGACTTTCTCCTGCTCATCATCCTTGACAAGTTTGCGGACGACAGCTCCCGGTCCACCCTCATCTACTTCAGCCTTAACATCCTCCTCGTCGAGTTCCAAAGCATCAGCAGCCATTTTCCGTCCCAACTCATAATCTTCGGGATGGACCCGAGTATTATCGAGATAGTCGGAGGCTGGATTTGAGCTGTCATAGTCAATAGAAAGGAAACTGGCACAGTTGTTCCACACACGAGGTCCAACCACTGGAAGCTTGCCGCTGTCGGGATCACCTACAAGCTCGTCACGGGTATTGACAACGCCGCCATTGGCATTGATAGTTTTGAGAACTGCAGTTGCTTTTCGAGGACCAAGGCCACAAACGTACGGCAGTAATGCTGCTGTATAAGGATCACTGATGGCTTCGTTGATATCAACACCGCAAAGGTTTACCATATCAACCATGGCTGTTTCGAGCTGCTTCCTTAGTTTTTCTTCTGGAAGCAGTTGCTGACAAGGGTGGAAAGACAAGGAAATAATGTCCTTTCCAAGGGCAGCATACTCCATCATAGGATTCTGGAGGTATTTTGCCAGGGCCACACAGTATCGAGTCAGAGGTACGAGGCCTGGCTGTTCGAGTGCAGCTCGCTTGCTATCTTTATAAAGTCGTGCAACTTCGTCATTGACAATGACGACTTCTAAGACCTTACTTGTATCTTCGCCAGTCTCCGGATGTTCATACTCAGCTCCTCTCAAATCTCTCTCCTGGACTAAGTCCCTCAAATTTGTGAGAAGTTTTTGAGTCTCGACAGAGAACCCACCAACAGCCAAGACGTCAGGTTTTCGCCGTTGGCATAACTCAACAAACTTTTCTCTAGCTCGTTCGTCTCTGGTCAGGTTGTCGAACTTTCCATTTTCCAATACCCGGCCATCTTCTTCTACCCAAGCCCAGCACACGGCATCGCGATTTGGATCTCCGTTACCATTAGATAGGGCAAGTACTCGTGGGATCGTACCAATCACCATACCCTGTGGTTTGTACGGAGCTTGATCGAGCTTCTTGGAGTATTCTTCTCTGCAGATTTTTAGAATTGAGTCCTGGCATTCCGTTCGCATGCTTTCTTTAACTCCCTTGGTAATCACTTTCTCAAGCTTGATAAATGCAAGATCGAGGACCTTTTGACGCTCGTCATTCCACGCATCGGCGAGCTCGCTGAAATTGTCCGAAGCGAACTCAATGAAGAGTTGCTTACGGAATTCTCTATCGTTTTGGAGCGTAACTTTGACTTCCACTAAGCCTTCTTCTTCTGCCTTGAGCATTTTCAGGAATATTTCTGGCTTGTTGGCAATATCACTGAAGTTTTGGTTTTTGAGATACTTCAATTCGTAGAAAGGGTGCTGCTCGTCAATCTTGCGCAACCCCTTCTCGGTCCTTTGCACACTGACAACACCCATCATGTAGTAGTTCATCCGGAAATGCTTTCTCATGCGAGGGCTTAAGAAAAGCTCCTCGGCAAACATCGTTCGAGCAGCAGAAAGTACTTGTTCGCCGGTGGTGAAGTCGCTATCGGAAGTCAAGGAATCTGCTAAATCAATGGGTGTGCTGGAGGGGTCCTCGGTGTACTGCTTTCTACCTTCTCTCAGGGCATTTTGGGCGACTTGGTCAGCAGTGATTCCGAAAGCCCGCACAAGACTATAAGCTGGTCCTTTCCGGACACGGTCGAACATCGAGCTTTTTCCTCCGGCGCGTCGTTTCTCCTTGAGGCCTCCAGCCGTCGCTGCCATATCTTTTATTTCTGCAGAATACTGGAAATAGACGTAATCTTGAATGTCCTGCAACTCTTCCATTGTTGCTGCCACAGGAAGCATGTCCTCGACCATCTGATCCACCACACCAGCTGTTACCTTCAGGTTATCAAAGGTCTTCTCGAGAACATTCCGTTTCTCAATCAAAGCACGAAACTTCAAATCAAGTTCCAACACCCGCCAAAGATCATCCTGATTAAGGAGCTTTTCAGCACTGACAACAGTTTCATCATCCCGATTTTTGGTTTTCTTAGCATGAATAAGATAATCCTTTCGATGTTGGAAAACATATGGCACTTCGACCGCGTCGACAACGAAGAATTCTAGTACTTTGCTAATAGCCTTTGTAAAATGACCCTGGACGTCACTGTGGAATTGCTTTTTGGGCCAGATGAGACTTGTGATCCATCGAGCTTCTTCCTTAGTTTGATCGTCCGTGAGCTGGAGCTTCTTGAATGGAAGCCGATCAAGTTGAAATCTTTCAGGCTCATCAGCCCATCGGATCAGGTTATCTTCATCCGTGAGAAGCCTCTCGGACAGTTGAGATGGTTCGAAAACATCTTTGAGCTCGAGATTATGATCTCCTGCTTCTCTAGCTTCGGCTTCATCCTCAAGCGCCAATGCCCAGTCGTAATCCTCACCATTGCCAAATATAGCCTCCATATCATCTAGAGCATCCTTGTCGAGTCCTGAAGCTTCAGCGCCGCCGACATAACCTCTCTCTCTCGGGCGAGCGACCTCCAATTCCTCTTGATGTCTTTGCCTCTCGTCTTCATCTTCTAGATCGTCTTCTTCAATAAAGTCGGCAAACTCGTCAACTCTGTGGTGATCAGGCCGTGCGAATCCTCGGTCATAATCCTGGGCGGCGTCGTTTTCCTCGTCGTCCGAAAATATCTGATCAAGGCCACGCTCTCCCCGAGAATCTCCATCGTCTCGGTGACCACGTTTGAGACGTTTGAGTTTTGGCTGAGAAAAGGTGTCAGTTAGGTCCGTTTCTCAGGGTATAATGTCCCCTCATACCTGTGCCGGGCCCTTCCGTTCCCACTCAGGGTTTGCCTCCCCAATGAGATCTAAATCTTCTTCATCAAGCACAGCCTCTTCCTCCTCGCGCTCAGCTCTTCTGCGCTTGCGATCTTTCTTCCGCCGACGTTCGCGTTCTTCCGGTTCTTCATCCTCATCATCAATAATAAATCCATCACGGACCTAGAATCTTGTCAGTATGCGCGCGATATCCCTGCTTAGACCCCCCAGATACATACTGCTGCCGCCGCCTCCTCATCGTCATCATCCTCCTCCTCCTCGCTAGAATCATCCAATTCGCCCACAGGTCTCTGCTTGCTGGGTCGCGCGTCGCCGGTTTCTTCATCAAAAGACTCATCGTTTTCCTCATCGTCCAGTTCGGCCTCGCCATTAATCAGGTCTTGCATGCTCATCTTTGCGGTAGTAGGCAAAAGGGATGGTGGAGGATGAGGAAAGGTCTGGCGAGGACGAGGATCTAAATATCGAGTCCAAGACAAATGGCGCCAATATCAGGCAGAGATTAGAGCCTAGATGCCCACTGGTCGTCGATTGATGTAGACGGGGAGAGGGAGAGGGAAGCCCTTTGTTGTAGTATTATTTGCTTCCAAGACCCGCGAGCCTCATCAAGTCAGGCTAGGAAATCGTGCAGGGGTGCGTGAGCTCGATCACGTGCGACTTTTCGCCCAATGACTTGTGGTCGGGGAGAGGCCGTCATCCCTGCGGCTACCTCACTGGCACATCCAGCAGCTTTCTATTGACGTGGAAGGGGGGAACATGGTATTTCTAGCTGGTGCACTCTTAGACCCGTAGTCTTGATAACTTGTAGTGTATGTTACAGGTTGATCTGCCTGAGAGAGAGCAGAGCATGGCATGTACTAGAGATATCGACAAAAGAGGCCTTCCTATATTTTAAACCAATCCCTCTGCATTCTCTCCAATAAAACGAAGCCTATCGGGATTTCCAGGCTTGACCTGTGGCGTATTGAGGCTCCAGAAGGTCCATCTCCTGTGGGCGGGTATAGGTAGCATACGATTGACTTTAAGCATGGACAAATGGGGCCTTATACTTGAGATCAAGACCTCTCTATTCTCTCTTATATAGGGATGTAAATCGGGCTTTCAAAACTAGACCCCTGAGCTAAGCAGGTAAGGTGCTTATCGGTCTCTCTACCTAATAAGGTCGAGGGCGAGTATAGTATAGTAGGGGATAGTATAAAATTAACTTTGGATGTAGATAGAGGGAGCGTACTATATCCTCTCTCTCTTGCATAGCAGGGTCTCTTAAGTCTTCTTAACAACACCCTCAGGCTCAGTAAGATAATAGTTGCTATATTTACCCGGGCGAGTATAATATAAGACAAGATCGGCTTCAGGTATAGACTAAGGAGGCTCTTCTACATCCGATGTTCAGACCTCTCCCTTCTCCCCCATCGAGCGAAGCCCGTCAAGTCTTCTTGACAAGGACCCTAGGTTTAGTTAGATACTGTTGGCTGTATCCGCCCGAGGGCGAGCATGGCATGGCATAGGATCGACTTCAGAGAGACCAAACCTCAAAGGGGCTCCTGTGCATTTCATATAGAGCCCCCTCCCACCACGAAACACGTCTGGCCTTCTAGAACACCGCACGCCCTTTGTGCTGAGACGAGCGGCCAGGGATCAGGACCCTTTCCTTGACGCCAGCCTCAGCCGTTGCCCAATACCACAGAGAAAGCTCATCACGCTGAGACAGAGCTGTTTTCAACTCCAGTCCATGCGGATCCTCTGGCGGCACCTTTGCACGCCAACACCTTCACCCATCCTCCATACCTTTCCCTCTCTTCCCGTCGCGACCTTACGGAATGGGCAGATCATCCCATCCCATACCATCAGTCCATTAGCCATTAGCCATAGCCATCAGCCATTCGGTTGCTGGTGGGCAGCAGCGCGTTTCGATAATTCCTTGTGGGCTCGTCTGGGTCCTTTTCTTTCCCCACGTTCCTGTATCTGCGTAGCGCCGAACGCCAATCTGCTGCTCCCTCTCTCCTCGACCCCAAACTCAGTGCTGCAACCCAACCTGCAACCCGGCCCTCACCTCGATCACCTCGTACTAACCTACTCTACGGGAGGATTTCAATAAGATCTCACACTTTCGCAGTTACCACCCTCTTGCCCCGTCTTTGGCCCGCAGAAAGTCCTGTTGTCACCTCGGAACTTGCCTGCCCACGCTCTTGGACTCACTGCCGTTCGTCGCCTTTGTTCACGCACATTCTCAGCTGCTGAGATCCTAGAGATACCCTAAGTAGGCCGCCCACGATGTCTGAAGGTATTGGAGCGCCTCGTACGCTCAAGAGGAAGAACGTGAAGGGCCTTGCTCTCGCCGCGCCAGCTCCAAGAACAGTCGCACCATCCGAAAGTGATTTGCAGATCCCCGGCGGCAATAACAATGATAACTCGAGGCAAACGGCGCAGCTGGAGATTGGGATCGAGTATAAGCTGGACCTAAAGAGAGAAGACCTAGAGGTGCTGAAAGATCTTGGCCATGGTAATGGAGGGACTGTGAGCAAAGTTCGACATATGGCGACAGGGACCATCATGGCCCGCAAGGTAGGCATTTCCTCAGGCTTGGGCCGGAAGAGAATCGCAAACTCACACTGGTCTAGATTATACACGTTGAAGCAAAGAAGGAGATGCGTCGTCGGATCGTGAGGGAGCTCCAGATTATGCATGACACTAACTCCGAATATATTGTCAATTTCTACGGTGCTTTCTTAAGCGATAATAATGATGTTATTATGTGTATGGAGTATATGGATGTTGGGTACGGCAATTCCCCAAGTATAAAGTTTGGTGTGCTAATACGAGAAAAGTGCCCTCGACCGGATATCACAACAATTTGGCCCTGTACGAGTGGACGTCTTAGGAAAGATTGCGGAAGCTACCCTAGGAGGACTGACGTATCTTTATATCAAACACCATATCATGCATAGAGATATCAAGCCTTCCAACATATTAGTCAATTCAAAGGGGCAAATCAAGCTCTGCGATTTTGGAGTATCTGGAGAGTTAGTAAACTCAGTAGCCGACACTTTCGTGGGAACCTCGACATATATGGCACCAGAAAGAATCCAGGGTCACAAATACACTGTCAAATCCGACGTTTGGAGCTTTGGCCTGGCAATCATGGAGCTTGCCATTGGTAAATTCCCATTCGACGCCAGCGAGCACCTATCTGATGGGGATGGAGCTCCAGCGGGAATTCTTGATCTGCTTCAGCAGATTGTATACGAGCCAGCACCTAAGCTACCCAAGAGCGAGGCTTTCCCACAAATTCTGGACGACATGATACAGAAGTGCATGTCAAAAACCCCCGAAGAACGGCCAACACCTCAAGAGCTATATGTAAGTAGACATTACCCCGATCGATAGAGACTTGCTCACATATCAAAAGGAGCGGGAACCATTTGTACAGGCGGCCAAGAGAACGCCAGTAGATCTGAGAGAGTGGGCTGTCAGCTTAATCGAGAAGGACAATCGCAAATCACATCTCGCGCCCCAATTATCCCCCTCAACACAAAATCTCCTCCGCACTGGGGACTCACCAACAAGTGTTCCGTTTTCTACAAATTCACCGGATTTCACCTCCCAGCCAACGCCGACTTCTGGTGACATTTTTATTAGTGGAGATGATGTTCGTGCAGGTGTAACTTCACCACAGTACTCGGATAGTCGGTCCCCAACCAAGAATGGATCCAGCAGTCTTGGCCGAGTTGGTGGAGCTCCTTTCCATCCCGGATTACCCCCAAGAGGTCAAACCACCAATTCCGTACCTAAAGTCACCACCCTCAACGCTCCCGACCATACCTCACCAAATCTTCCATCTAGTGCTAGTGCTACAACATTTAGCACCATGACAATACCCCTTCGCTCTGGTCCTCCTTCCGGACCGCCCCCACCCGTACCCAAAAAGGAGAATGCAGACTTAGACTTGAAGAAAGAAAGTAGAAGACAGGCACACTTCGGCAATGCGAGTTTATATGGGTCATCTGGGTATCCTGCAAATGGAAGCAATCAATATTAAACGTCTATCTCTCACATCTCGAAATCATCTTTCGGCCCAGAGCCAACTCATGAAGCATCAGCCGGCGTCTCAATTCACAAATCTCTCAAATCACATTTTAAATGCATCATACTTCATTATTCGTGGTTAATCTAGCGCGGCATCTCGGCTACCCATTGTTGAATACAGGAGGAGAAAATTGGACACTCTCATTGCAATACAACATTTTTCTATGTTTTGCAGTAGGTTCAAATCACAGGATCGGGTGCAGGCGTATTTAAACCCAAAGAATTATGATCATTACATGTCCATTTCGAAGCTCGTTCTTTGTCATCTTGTGAGATGCCTCTTTGCTCCGTTGTAAAGTCACTATCCTCCTCTCATTGGATTAATGAGTCTAATTCCCCTCACGTTTTCCATTCCTCAAAACTCCTTCAGCTCGTTCCCTAGTATCACTTTCCTCGTCCCCTCTCCCAATAGATCCGACAAATCCTCCTTCTAGGACATCGATCAACTCATCTAACCTTGATATCACCAAATCGGTATGTTCGTGATCCGCTAGATGTGCATTTACATCATTAACCAACAACACAGTCGCTGCACCCGCTCTATAGCCAGCCGTCATGTCATCAATTGAATCTCTATCTTCAGTTAGCATCTTCACACAATTAACTTCCTCACTCTCCCATCTCTCTCAAATACCAGTAGGCTCAACGAGAAGTACTCACCCAACCATGATCAAATCTTCCCCTCTTAGATCCCACGCTTTAGCAATATGTAAAATTCCTGCTGGATCTGGTTTCGGTGGTTTAAACTCCCTCGTAATAATCGGGTGAAATTCCTTTCCCTCCAAAAACTTCCCAAGTAAATGATTCACCGGTGCATCAAAATTCCTTGTACATATTCCTTTGGGAATTGATTTTTCTTCTAGATAGTTCATGAGGGTCGAGAGGCCGGGTTGGGGTTGTTGCGAATGCATTGCTGTTCTTTCGATTTCACGGATTTTTTGAAGAGCAAGAGTTTCTTCGTGGGGAGGAAGGGAGTGACAATGTTCGAGGATGTCGGTTTTCTTTGTGATGTTTAGGGCGCGTCGCATTTCGGCGAACATGTAGGTTTGTGGGACGCTTAGGGAGGAAGTGTTAGTGTTGCTTTGGAAAGAATGCAGGTTAAGTTTGAAGTTTATGGCATGAAGGGAAAGACAGATTTGCTCAACCAAAGAGAGAGTTGTCATTGTGTCATCTCTTTGGCATAGTAAATATGAAATATGTGAAAGCGGATGGGGCCCCTTGTTCCCTACAGCCAATGGTCCTATGTGGTAGCCTTTCCGACTTATGGGGCGTTATATGAATGGTGATTGAAGAGAGTGCTGTTATTCTGCATCGCTCATGACTTCGCCGCTTTGGATGAGGAAGAGATCCTCCCTGCGTATATAATAACAGCAAAAGCTTTACTTGTACTCGTAGTTACCAAATGCTCAGTTTCACGTGACTAATGCATGTCTTGACAACTACTTCAAGAACTAGACACATTTTAGGCAAGCAAGAACAAGGGAACCAATTGCAAATAGAACATAGATCTCAACCACAAGATGGCCCAATTGAAAACGCAAAAGCAATTCCTAACTTTAGTGACCACGAAGAGACTCTCCCACCCTCTCATGGCTCAATAACACCCCGAAATCTCAACAAACTTGCAGGAGAAACAATTAACCAAACAAAGAACAAAACCTACCAAAGCGTTCCATCAACGTCAAAAACCACACCTCTCAATTTCAGAATTCCCTCAATTTCTCGAGCCCCTTCTCGGAGTGGTTGAAATCGCCTCGGCTCCTTGGATAATGTGGCCGTCATTGTGAAGCTTCTTTCTGCTGGTCGAAAACGGAAAGAAGATCTGATTATTTTCTGAGTGAAGCATTGAGATTTCATAGGAAAGAGGTGATGACGAGATTGATTCTGCTAGGAGTGGGGTGGAGAGTTTCGTGAAGCAGGGCTTGTGGCGTTGGGCAGGAGCAGAGTGACTTAGTGGCTCGGATGTGGGGCCTGAGGCGGAAGTGCCTAGAGACTATGTAGGTAGAATAAGAGGATCAAATCACTGGAAGATCTAAACAATACATCTATAATCTATTCATTGAAGACATCGGTCTATTTCGCTTTTGCAAATAGCAGGACAATACTAATTACACCGTACATAAAGAACAAAGTGTTTTCCTTCTGGAGGCTTCGAGCCAAATGTAGCCACCAGCCAGACCTCCTAAGACGCCAGACAATCAAACCAATCCCTCTCTACGCCCCTTTAACCTCCCTCTGAGCTCAAAATTGCATGTTTGATTGCCGAGAGAATATGCTATGCACACGAATAATTCAGATCTCACTTCTTCTTCCCCTTTGTCTTCTTCGATGGTGGGGCGGGGCTAGAAGTTGTAGACATCACACTTGACGCTCGCGAGGATGGAGCCGCTGATGAAGCTTTACTGCCAGCGCCGGACTTGACATTATCTAGAGCTTTGTTCTGTTGTTGCATTAATTTAGGGTTATGATAGGAAATGAAGCATGGTCCACATACCTTGAGCCCATTCTTCGTCTTCTTCTTGGCAGGTGCCATTCCCAATACGCTATCCTCATCATTTTCGTCATCCTCTGGTTCCCGCTTTCCCTTCCCACCGGTCCCATTTGTCTTGGATGCAGTTGCGTCCTCGAACTCTCTTGCTACAGTTGTGAGTAGAGTAGTGCATCGTCGACTAATCTCAACAGGTGTTCTGCTGAGGAAGAACCAGTCAAATCGGAAAAGAGGACTCTCACGAATCTCATCACGAATAAGCTCAAAAATCCCTTCTCGGTCAACTCCATGCTTGTCAAGAAGAACGAGCAAAAATCGATCTTCTTCTTCGGTATACACCTTCTTGTTAGTTGTAGAGACCGAATAGTTGATCTTGAGTTGCTGAAGAGGAACACGATACTGTTGCATCTTCTTCCGTAACATTTTTCTTTGGTGCTCTATCTTACGGGTCTTTTCCTCTCCGGCCTCAATCAAGCTGAGGTATTTGTTATAGTCTCCAATCTCAGTATAACGCTTCCAGAAAACTTTTGCATAGGCCTTAATGTCCTCTGGCTCCTTACTATCAACTTCAGTGGCAATGCCCTCATAGTCGGTACGCCCAAACTTAGCAGATCCATTGACGAATTGTTGGAAGTCTCTGCGATTCCAGTCGCCAAAACCCTGTTGGGAAAGACGCTGCTTCTCTTCCTTTTCCTCCTCGGTAAGAGGAGTAGCATTATCAATCTCCGCTTGATCAAGGGCACGCTCAGCTTCCCGATCAGACAAGTCTTCTTCTGTACCCTCTCCCAAAGGAACAATGTATCCTAGCTCTTTCCGGTGGTACGCAGTCTCTCGCTCATGAAGTTCCGAAAGCATAGGTGGGAAAAATTGGTAATCATGTACCGCAATTTGTTTTGGAGGACGAGGAGCCTTTGGCTTCGTGTCTGCAGTCCGGCCGCCCGTAGATAAAGCATCTTTGTAGTACTTATCCATAGAATACGAAGCGTGATTTCGCTCTCGTTTTGAAGGATTGATCCAACTCAGGCCGATCTCTTTCTTCTTATTAGTGAAATCTTGCCCATTCCACTCATAAGCAGATTCTGAGGTAAACTTTTGTAAGTCATCAATTCCAAGCTTTTCATATCGAGCATTGAGTTCAGCTGTTCGCTTCTCTCCATGCTTCAAGATCTCGTCAATGTCATCATCGTTAAGATTCGCCCCTTTTTCAGCGAGAGCTCCGGTGCCACCCTTAGATTGAAAGACTTTCTCAGCACCATGTTGAATCATGTTGAGGAGCTCATCTTTATTCGCAGCTGCCTTTGCAGCAATCTGTGCACGTCCTTGTTGAATAACAAGTTGGTCGAGACGGAGCTTCTGAGCAGCACGCTCTAGCACCTTCTCCTCAATCGCATTTTCAGTCACAAAACGATAAACCACAACTTGTTTTGTTTGTCCAATTCTATGAGCACGGTCCATTGCCTGCAAATCTGCCTGCGGATTCCAGTCGCTGTCATATAGGACGACAATATCAGCACTAGTCAAATTGATACCAAGACCGCCCGCACGAGTAGTTAGCAGGAAGACAAATTTTTCGGAACCAGGCTTGTTGTAGTCGTCGATAGCCGATATACGATCTTCGTGAGCAGTGCCACCATCGATTCGGCAGTATTTGAATTCTCTGAAAACGCAATAATCTTCAAGAATATCAAGTAGTCGACTCATCTGGGAGAATATCAAAACTCTGCTACCAGCCTTCTTCAAACGAATCAGAAGTTTATCTAGCATAACCATTTTGCCAGCATTAAAGATGAGATGTTCATCTGTTGTGTATGGGGGTCCCGGTTCGGCACCTTCGAAAAGATAGGGGTGATTACAGCACTTTCGAAGCTGCATGACGATATTGAGCAGTCGAGTTTTGGACTCCCGCTTGCCGCCAGCACCGTTGACTGCGTCGATGTCTTTTTCGAGAATCTTCTTGTACCATTTTACTTGCATCTCTGACATGCCAATGTAAACGTTAATCTCCTTCTTGGGAAGCAAGCTCTTTTCTACGTCAGCTTTCACTCGGCGGAGTAAGAAGGGTCGTAGAACGCGGTGTAGTTGTTGAACTACGGTATCTTGATCTTCGCCTTGGCCCGAAAACCATTGATCAAATGCATCGGCATCGCCAAAAACATCAGGGAGTAAAAAGTTGAGCAATGCCCATAATTCATGGAGATTGTTTTGAAGAGGTGTACCAGTGATCAAGAGGCGATTGCGGGAATTGAACACCCGAATGACCTGAGCAAGAGAAGATTCCTCGTTTTTGATTCGATGGGCCTACAATGATTAGCAAACTTCCATTATGAGGGGTCAATTATGAGCTTACTTCATCAATGATAATGTATTCCCAAGCAAATTTCTTCAAGTGTGACTTCTCCCTCAAAATCATTTCGTAACTGGTAATGCAGACATCAAACTTCTCATCAATCAGGCGCTCATTGATTAGGGCATTTCTCTCCTCTTTAGCACCTTGTAGAACTAATATATTGACTTCTGGAGTCCATTTTGAAAATTCTCTGTGCCAATTGTCGAGCGTAGACTTAGGGACAACAACGAGATGTGGACCTGTAATTCCCATAATATGTCGTAAATATCCCAGGAAGGAGATGGTTTGTAGCGTTTTTCCTAAACCCATCTCGTCTGCAAGAATACCCGAAATACCATTCTCATGAAGAGAAATAAGCCAATTAAGACCAGCGACTTGATAGTCACGCATCTTGCCGCCCTTGATGAATCCTGGGGAATCTCGAAAGACAGTTTCAGCAGCGCCTCCAACCTTTTCGTCCTTGAGGAGTTCTGCATCTTCCTCCGCCTCGGTTCTGCGACGTCTCTCATTGGCCGCGCCTTTTTTTCTCTCCTTTTCTTTTCTTGCTATCTCGGCTTCTTCGTTTTGGCGATCAATTTCGTGCATAATGTCCTGGATGTGCGGATTTGGGTTTGTCTCAATAAAATGCCTAAACAAGTCCGTCAAGCCAAGAAGATATCGGAAACGACGAATTGAATCATCTTCCTGTTTCACAACAAACTTGTCAGTCTCTTCAATTCAGTCGGACACAAACTTGACGGAGGGGCGAACCTTCGACTGGCCAAGATGATCATGTTTCTTGCCAAAAACACTCCGCCTTAATTGTGTTGCCTCTGATCTTCGTCTACGGCCATCGAAGTCGCCCGCAATACTGCTTGCTGTTGTGTTGGGATTCGTATCGGAGTCTTCAGTAAAGTCTGGGGTTTCGTCGACCTCCTAATAGCCAAATTAGCCCAGACTTACTGATAAAATACGAAGTATAGAAGGCTGTAGATAACTATCTACTTTCCACGCTTCGGGGCAAACGCAAGACTCACCATTGGATCAACGGGCAATTGTCTAATCGGTTCGGACGCCTCTGCCATCGACGTGTCTGTGTCGGCGCCGCTCGCGCGCGAGGAGCCCTTTCGTGGCATCTCGTCAGACTCTTCAACCCGGAAGGGTGCAAGAGAATAGCGAGGATCTATATGCTGCGGAGACAGTCGCGGTAGGCTCCCAGGATTAATTGCTGAACGCGTTCGCGACGGTAAGTCCACTCGAGAAGGGACGGTGAGAAGGTGGTGGAAGAAGCTGAATGGTGTTGGTCGAATGTTTAACGCGTTCCATGGACAGGCAGAGGTAGAAGAGGCTCGAGCCCAAAGCGGACTAGCGGTGATTCGTGCCAAGACATTATTTTATCGGCTTTTGCGCCCGTTGATGGGTCCCTCGTCACGCCCCACGCAGCCTTCGTCTCTCAACTTCCAATTTACAACCACAACGCAACCACAACGCAACCCTCAAACACCACACGGCCGCTCCGTTACTGGCCTCAACTGGCATACAACGCCTCGACCCGAATCGGATTGCCATAAGATTATTGTTCACTATTAATAACTGGTACTCAACCACGGCCCTCGGCTGCTTACGCTGTTTCCTGCTCATCTAACATCATTTACAGCCCTAGCACACCCAAAACAACTCTCAACGATGGATTCCATGCGGAGTTTGAATACCTCCCTTCCTCGCACGTCGCCGCCGAAGCAACAGACGTTCTCGCCCCCGGAGCAGCTTCTTACGGCCTTCAAGGCCGCGGCACTGTCTGTCACCAACCTCTACAAGAGTGCGGCAACGAGCCAAGGGAGAGCACGGGCAGAAGGCTATCAAGATGCCCTGGATGAGCTACTAACATTTTTGGACAAGGAGAACATAGGGCTCAGCGATGGGGAGGGATGGAGGATTAGGCGTTGGGCCACCGAGCGATTGGACGGACGGGACTCGGTGTCTCAGAACACAGAAAGCGATGATGAGGTTGCGGAGAAGGCGGATAGAGGATCCTCGCCGGTTCTACAAAGGTCCCAAAGCACAACCCGTCTTCCTTCCGCAGCTCCTCCTATGAGAGCAACGTCTCCTGCTCGAACTGAGTCCGCACCACCATCCACAATGCCAGAAGTCATATCCACGCCAATAGAGTCCTTAACTCTGAACCCACCACAGACAACATTCACATTTCGCTCATCTCATACATATCCACAGGATGCAGACATCATACTTTCGGACCTAGAATATCAAGAAAACATTCGGGCTCCAAGTCATGACGACTCTGTCACATCACATGTCACGAACACGACCCCGTCCGGGATCACTATTGGCCGAACATCCAGAGCGAGGCACAACCATTCCGCCAGAGCACCCCCAAGATCTACAACCACGTTAGGCAGAGGCGCAGGGCAGAAGCGGAAGATAAATTACGGGGAATTTTTTGATATCGAAAATTTGGGAGGCAAGGATGACCAACGGGGCGGAAAGCGTGGGAAATTTACTTGATTGTGATTGTGTTCAACTCGAAGATACCCCTGTTGTATTTACCAGTCTATAGGCGGAGGAGAATTGTTTTGGAGCATTTGGGAGCATCAGCGACATCTTATGAACCATGATTTACAATGCATCACTGGCGCTTGGAGGTAGGCGACTTCTAGCTGGCGGGGCTTGTAGCAAAAGTGGTTGCATTGCTAGGTGTCTGGCTAGACGGTAAACGGGAGGATACATACCCAATCTTGACATAGATACAAATCGAGTATTCAGTTTTTAAACATGTTTTGCAGCAAAATATTTCCTTTATTTTATGCCTTGCACATCAAGTAATATCCTGCTCTAATAACATACAGCTGACTCTTATGATATCGTGATTATTCATGACACTTCAGGTTGACTGGTTGACGGTGTTTGCTGTGCTTCGTAGTAAGATCTTAAATCTTGTTATCATTCGTAATGGTTTTGGGGCTAGGTTATTCAGTATGGTCTTTCCAATCTACAATCTACTTGAATTCGAATCAAGATGCTTTAGCTGCTGTGACTGAATTAATCTTGTAAATATATATTGTAGCATTTGTTGTGCAAAGGTACAAACCTTTTGCTGAGATAATTGCCTGATCTAGCAACAGGACCTAATCTTGCTCTACACATTTACAATGTCTTCTCGTCCCAAGATGTACATCTTTACCGTATGCGGTCGATATGGCAAATTCCATGGAGAGCTATATTTTCGCCGGATCACTACTCTAGAGCCTGTGCAAACGCCACGAAGGTATTACCGGTCAGATGAAGTTTTTCTTGAGGGCCAGAGAGAATGCTCAACTGCATGGGATACATGGAAGCAAGAAAAATACCCCAATATAGGTATAACCCAGACTCCATGGTTCGACTTCGTGGACCAGAATCTACAAGATATCAACGAACTAATCCAGAGTTCTAATGCTAAGGCCTTCAACAAAGGTTTGGAGAAATTAGGAAACCGGGTGGACACGGCAAAAACTGCTCTACAATTTCTACACGAGAGCAATGTCCAGAAGGACTTCGCCGCAAAATGCAAAAACCAAATTCGGAAAGTACCTCCTATTTTGGAGATAATCTACCGAAAATTACAGACTCCAGCACTTCGGGAAGAAGCAAGGGAAAAACTTGGCAAGTTGTGTAATAGCGTTCCATCGTCAGAAGCAATCAGACGAACGCCTCTTCATTCAGGCTCGATTCACTCTCAGATCCAACAAGACGGAACCCAACCAGGTAAATACTCAACTGGAAGATGGGGTGCAGTACGGCCGTCTCCTTCTGAACCCAACAAACAGGTATCTATACACATCGCTTCACACCACCAAGGGGAAGAATTTGGGCTTGGACATGACCCTGGCGAGCAAAGCAATGCCACTGTCAGGCCGGGAAATATGTTCGCACCAACTATCGCCCCGCCTCAACGAAAATAGTGCCTAGAGCAGGCGATTGTTTTTCAAACAAGGTAGTGTGAGAGTAGGATCACTTCTCACTCGGGCATCAAGCGGCGGCGATACCTGATTTGTGTACTCCTCAAAGCAACAATGAACTGAGAATAGCCAGTTCGGTGTGCAAACTCGAAATAGTGCTTTCATGTGTGAATTATATTAACTTGAAAGTTATGGTTTTCTATGATTTATTATCGAAGTGTATTTAACCCTCAGGTCACTAAGAAATCCCCCCACCCTACGCACAACCGCATCCGGAATAAAGAACAATAGACAAACCGAAAGGTCAAAAGGTTTCCCCCAACAAGCCCCTTTTGGGATTGATCACGTGATCATTTTTCGGCTGACTAACTTTGAGCCTAAGCACAAACTTCTAACAGCCCAATGAAGCTCCCCTTTCGCTCATTTCTAGAAGCTCAACATCGGCCAAATAGCACAAGAACCTGCCAAACTTAGTAGACTCTCTTGGTGCCGGTCTTATAAGCGAGCATTATTTTACAAGTTCAGGTAAATTGAATGATCAATAATTATTTCAAAATTAACAGGCCCCAGACGCCAAGGAAGTAACGTCAAACGCTGTTGAAGAACAACTCTGGTACCAATGGCTATAAATCTCGCCAAGTTTGACGAACTCGAGCTCCCAGCATCAGCTGACTTCCATGTTCACTTAAGAGATGGCCCAATGATGGAGACAGTGGTTAAAACCATTCGACAAGGAGGTCACAATACGGTCGTTGTAATGCCAAATCTTATCCCGCCCCTCACTTCCGCCTCGGATGCTCTTGCCTACAAAGCACGCCTCAGAGAACAAGATCCGAGTGTCAATTATCTCATGACACTTTATCTTCATGAAAAAATTACCCCTGCTGTTGTCAAAGAAGCCAGAGCCCAAGGAATTGTTGGCATAAAGTCATATCCTGCTGGAGTTACGACTAATTCGACTTCTGGCGTTATCTCTTATGAACCCTTCTATCCGGTGTTCTCAGCGATGGAGCAATGTGGCATGGTCCTGAATTTGCATGGAGAATGTCCGAGTGACCATAAAAAGAACATTACAATCCTTAATGCTGAGTCTAACTTTTTACCGACTTTGAGAAGTTTGCACGCTAAGTTCCCCAAGGTATGTATTCAAGAAAACTTCTAAAGTTTTGAAGCTTTCCTAACCGCTCCTTCTTGGTCATTACGAGAGCTGATATTTACCCCCTTTCCAAGCTCAAAATCGTCTTGGAGCACTGCACAACAAAAGAAGCAATTGAAACTGTCAAGGAGTGCGGACCAAATGTTGCAGGGACAATCACAGCACATCACCTCTTTTTGACAGTCGATGACTGGGCCAATGACCCTTTCTGCTACTGGTAAGGAATTTTGGTAATTTCCTGTAGATGAGGCCCACACTAATGCCTCAAAGCAAACCTGTGGCCAAGTACCCCACAGATCGTGAAGCTCTCATTCATGCAGCAATCAGTGGCTCCCCCAAATTTTTCCTGGGTTCAGACTCTGCACCTCACGACCTCAGTGCAAAACAGGGTGGCACTGGAAAGACCGCAGCAGGGGTATTTACCCAACCCTACTGTACCCAACTCGTGGTCTCAGCCTTCGAGCAAGCCATCTCTCGTAGCGTCATTACGCCCGACGAGATTACCCCCGAAATCCTCCAGGGCTTCCTAGGTGATCACGGCCGAGCATTCTACGATATCAAGGATGGCAGTAACGAGAAAATCATCCTACGAAGAGGAGCTGAGATAATCCAAGAATCATTTAAAGGGAATGGGGTAGAAGTAGTCCCTTTCCGCAAAGGACAGACAACATGGAGTTTGGAATGGAAATAGTCTTTACATTATAGAACTGGTAACCGATCTATCGGATCTATGATCTATTTCCTCCGAACACCCAGAGAAAAGACAAATTTACTGTGATTGCAATTCCTCAATTTCCCATCTCATATAGGTAGACGCAGTGGACCCAAAAGGGGATCCCCCAAACAATATTTGCGCCGATTTGCATGCAGATGCCCTTTATCCCACGTTTGCCTAACACCGTCCAGCTGTTCGAAAAGGAATGGAAAAAAGGAAGCATGCCACTGTGAAATTTCATAATTCGTAAAGTCGAAAGAATCCAAGGTCGATGAAAGTGTCAACTGAATGTCGCACAAACTACCAAGACCGGCTTCTTCACCTTATTTATCCCTCCCAATCATATCCAATGTTAGTTTGCCAAATAGATGACCTGACTCGCCAACCTGATTTTATGCCCTGACGCAAGAAGAGAAGAGATGCTTAGCCGACAGAAACATATCGTATTATGTCCTGTGACTTAAGGTAGAAAGGACGAAGCAACTTGGTGTTGTGCGAAGATTGTAAGAGAAGATATTTTCTCGCAGGTCAAAACCAGCTCGATAAGCAAGAAGAAATATCCGCCCTACGGAAAGCATATAAGGAGAAGATTTTAATGGCGGCGTCCAGTAAATGTAATAGCATCGTCATCATCATCCTCATCGTCTCGTTCTTCGATCTTCGTTGACGAGAATAGGTTAAACGCGGTTCGAGGTGGAGGGGAGCCAACAGGACCGAAATCGCGATGAGAAGCTGCAATGAAAACGAAGTTAGCACCCAACTCAAAAGGCGGAAAGGCGGGGAAACCCACGGGGACCGGATCTAGTTGTTGTGATGTTACTATTTCCGTTTCCATTTCCGTGTCCACTTCTACTGTTGAGAGAAACGCCCCCATCGTTGTTGTTGGAGGATTGAGACGGCTTAGACGAACCGTTTTCTAGTCGTCTCCATGGTCCGTCGAGGCGACTAACATTGACGTTGCCGTTGCCGGCGCTGGGAAGCTGGGGAGGAGAATCCGGATCTGAATTGAGATTGACCCCAAAGGCACGACGATACCAGTTGGGAAGGCCATGATTGAGACCAAGTGACATCTGTGTAGCCTTATCCATGGGCATTTCATGCTTGTACTTGCATCCCATTTGAGTGAACGCACACACACCCTCATGAATCCATTTATCGCAGTAGATTTTTTGGCGTGGAGGGCTAACAGGATGATTTCCAACAATGTTATCAATTTCTGCCTGCATTGGGTCTTGTAGGAGGGATGGGCGTAGTAGACGAGCAGACTGGTTGTTAGGGAGTGATCTAACAACCTATATCATGTCAGTGATAGATAAGATCAAATAAAGGACATATACTCACTTCATGAGGAACCATCTCAGTCCCAGTGCGACGACTAGGCTCAAGTGCACGAGGCATGGGAAGTATGATCAATCCCTCGGATCCCTGTATAGGACGCAGTCTACCATTATTTACAAAGCCTGGAATCTCATCAGTGGGAACAAGTTGTGCGTATGACCCATCCGGACGGCGGTAGGCATAGGCATATGCTACGTTCAACTGGTTATCTGAGGGGTAGACCGGGCCAGGCATAACGGTACTCAATGGAACACTATTATCGCCCATAGTTTGGAGAGAATTGCCCCGGGATCGACCTATTTGAGCAAATGGACCTCCCACACTACCTCCCATATTGGGTGAACGAGGATTATAGCCATTGTTGGAAGAAAAGGCATTTCCGCTGAAACCACTGAAAGTATCAAACTCTGGTCTCATGGAAGCACCAGAGACGGTGTTGCTTCTACCACCAAATCGACCTCCTTGAGGAAGGCTTCCACGGTTCGTTGAGAATCTAGACATTTTTGGAAATTGAGGTAGTGCTGTTGGTGAAGTTGATCTGATACTACGATCATCTGATAAAGTTAGCGGACGTTTTATCTCAGTGTTGAAGAAAGAGGTGCTCGTATTTTCAACGTGTTCTGGAGATCGAGGTGGAGTTGGAGCGGGAAATGTAATGATGTTAATATCGTCGTTCGTCATATTGGTGTAAACAGCAAGACAAGAGGAATACGATAAAAATTGGTGCAACGGGAGAGATAACGAAAGAGAAAAGAGAGATGGTACTAACAAGAGTATCTATGTAGTCTGTAAGAGACGGGAATAGGTAGATACTATTTAGAGGTAATCCAAGTCAGACAAATTCCGGTTCAGATGAGAAGAAGTTGATCAAAACGTGCTTTTATGGAAGTGCTGGGCTCCAAATTTTCTTTGCCTCGAATGGGCCTTATCAAAGGCGCTTCAACCGTTTGTAGCGAGCAAAGCGATTTGCCTTTGACGGCAGACTGCAGAGTTTGGTAAATCTGTACACGTGATCCCGTCAGTATTTGCCATGTAGAGAAAAACAAACATTGGAAACTGCTTGCCGAAATGCTGATTGGGAGTTAATTGGGTCTCAGGTGCTCGCAAAATTGGAAGTATGAAAGAAGCTAGCCTCTCAACTTCAGAAACAAAGTCAGTGTGATTGGCTATTGTGAAGAGATTGCAAAGGAAAAGAATGGATGTGTTTGCTAAGAAGCAAAAAAACGAGCAGTCATAATCACTCTATAGCCATGCCGCGCTACGGGCGGGCGTACCAGTGACCAATCGTCGACGAGGACAAAGTATACCATGTCCAAGAGAAGTGAATGGAGACCGGACGGCTACTCCTTTCCGACCTGGCTTGAATATATGTATGGAGGCAGTGCTGGGAAAGGTACTGGAAAAATCAAAGAGACTTTCGCAAACTCACCCTAGAAACTATCGCCGGCGAGATTCAGAGATACCCCTAGAAAGATCGTTATCTCCAGAATTTAGTGAATCAAGACTCCGGCGGTGCTTAGTGGGATTTGAAGGGAAAGGAAGGCGTGTTGATCGGACTTGAGATCGTTGAAGATTTTTAGAGCAGCGATCTTAAATTGAGGGGTCGTCAAGAGGCTGATGGAGTGCTGGGGAGGAATAGTGGCGCTTGTAATTGTGCTTGATACCGATCTATGCGGCAAACAAAATAGGATATACTCACTAGGTAAGAGCAAAAGCAATTCGCGAAGTCTCGAAGTATCCAAGCCTTTGAAGATACGGTCGATTCAATTTCTGAGACACAATGATAATGACCGACTATGCGATAGTCTAGTCTAGTGGTATCTGTATCTGACTGAAAGATACTTTCCACGTTAATGCGGAGCGCACCTTGCGCTCCAGGGTGTGGAAGGTCGTGATAGTGTTGGCCAGCAAGGTGATTGAAAGTTGTTGGAGGAGGGCTTGTTGTTGAGTGGTTTTGGATGATTGCAAGTTGGAGTGGAGGCTCAAGATGGGAAATAGCGTCAACGAAGATGAGTAACGGGTACGTGGGGGGCCAGTGCCGACTGAAGGTGAATAGGGCGTCTTAGGGTACCAACCTGCCGAGGCTGATTGGGTAGTCTTGCCACCTCGGTTTTGCCCAGTAGGTAGAAGGGTGAATGTCTACCATACGGGGGAGAGGGTGGGAGTTTCTACAGCGAGAGCGTATCAAGAGTTGTAGCACACCATCGAGCTAGCTGATCGAATTAGCTGACGTATGGTGATTTAGTGGTCAACCGGAAGATTCATCTTCAATAGAATGGGATTTAGCTTGTGTCGAGGAGAATTAAAGCTTGCCTTGCCATGAAATTTCCGACACCATAGTCACAGATCTAACTTGCAATCCGTGGCATACGTAAACTGGTGGTCCTGAAGCGCCTCCACGGGGATAAAGTTGCATATTTCTAAGCCATGAAAGGGTCTAATTGGTAGACACTGTAGAGTAGGAATTGCTGACAGAAGAGAAGCGGGAGGGCTGTTTTGAAGCAATTGAAGTATACCATGTATGGAGGATACCGTAGGTCCGTAAAGCAATATGAGGGCATTAGACGAAGTTATCCGGTAAACCAGCTACGAGGTAGATGAACTCCATCCCAAGTGAGTCGTGGACAGCATCTCATGGAAACACAGATGATTGAATGACGTTGTAACCATAGTCGGCCACTAATCTTGTGATTGCCTGAAATATCTCGAGCTATCAGAGGTCACCTATCTCGAGACAATACGCGAGATAGACAAGAGATAGAAGTAAACCTAGACCGTCAGTTTTTTCATAGGATAGAAAATGTGTCTTGCAAGTCAAGAATAGTAAAAAGGAGAATGACTACTCATTATGATTCGACGAATAAATAATAGAACTCCAAAAACACACTAAAGCTGTCATAACTGCTAGTAAATCCTCGCCGCTGGAGATCTAGACTTCTACGTAGGGAAGCACCAATTCAGATCAGAGTCAAGGGTGTGTAGTTTTCGTACAGTCTTAAATAACAAGGGTCATTTAGCCACCATTTATTGAACTTTTGAAAAAGGAAGAAATAGCTTTAATGCCCCAGGAAAGGAACATCTTTTAAAGCGCTCATTTTAGGTCAGGCGTATATTGCAACACATATTTCAGATACACGAAATGCGCTCCATAAATTAAAGGGAAAAATCAGGCCAAAAAGAGAAATTATACTGAGGGCTTCCTGAAGTGGCGAGTGTCTTCCATGGTACGGGAGAGCAGGACGGTGTCCATGAGTGAGGCTACAATCCCATGAAGCCTTGACTCTCGGAACAAGAACAATCTGTGCTCTATTATATTATAGCCATTCCTGGTCAATGTATCCTCCCTACTATCATCGTTAGAGAAACCTCTGAGCATCTTGCACCAACGCTTTTGCAAACATGGGAAAGTGTGTTGATTATTTTTGCCTTTTCTGGTGTGAAGTATCAGCATAGGCCGCCGACAGCAGATGAGTAGGACATAAATACTCAGATCCACACAGGAAAACTTCTCTTGCTCTAGAAAGTTGATGGAGGGAAGCTCAAGTAGTCTGCTACAATTGATGTGGACAAGTGGTTTATCATGGCATTGATGTCTTGATCCCGTGAAAAATGTTTATTATTAGTTTTGATGGTAATTGATAAGCGCTTTGAGGTAAAAATATGCGCTTGCGCTGTTGTCATTGGTGCCCTTTCCTCTGAAAATCCACGAGACGACGTTGAAAATGGGAGGAGCGGGTCGGAGCGGAGGCGGTGGGCCATTTAGAAACACCAACACCATGTTCTAAGCTACCGTAGTCTTCGCCGTCAACAATGCCTTTCCCATCTTACAAAACCAAATTTCCACGACTGTCTGGGACCTGAAGACGACTCTCGTATACTTCGTTTATACTTCCTTGTCTCGTGCCAGGTGGTGAATATTCGCTTTGGTTTGTGGCTTTCCAAAAACCCAACCCAAGATAAAGTGAAAAAACCCTGCTTGGTTGAAGTGGCTCCCTTTCCCATCAGAGAGTCCTACCAGAAATTTATTATGGACACTACTTTTGTTCTCTAGGGGTTTGTGAGCCCATTTGAGCACATTCAAGTATTTTCACGTGGGAGTTGTGGAGTTCTGTTCTTGGCGGGTCTCTTGGCGAGTAGATTCTCCCAGCTCGAATTTTTGGCTTCTAGTCTTCCAATGGCCCGCAACCTAGGAATAGTATCTCTGTTGAATCAGTGGAAAGCTTCGGAAACATGCTCTGTTTTACGTTATCTCTCCCGTCTTGGCATAAAATGACCTCAAATTTCTCCGCGTATATAATATCTTCCCCTCTCTCATTCAAATTATTGTTTGATGCTCTCCTTTGAAGCACTGCCTAGTTTGTTATTCTTGTATTTGAAATGGCCTCTCTTAATAATCGGGCCCATATCCAGGACGAACATAATGCCACAGCCCTCGAAAAGCATTGGGGCTATCCATCAAGAGTCCTCCCATGTACGAACGATGCCGGATCGTGCGAATACCTACAAGCAGTGTACTGGATGCACGATGTCTCGATGCTATATAGTTTCATTCTTTGGGCTGTAATTGGTGGAGCCGTCGTAGCTATCATCACGCTACGTATTGTCAAGCTCCACGGATCTAAAGGCAGGAATTTAGAGGGCCAGAAAACTCCCGGATCCGCGTATTACCGCGCCTGGAGAGGTCTCGGGGCTTTAGTAAGAAGGTACTTACTACCCGAGAGTTTGGTGAACTCCTTTGGCAATGTTACCAGATTACAACTTGTGATTCTAGCTGTACTACTTGGCTACCTCCTAATCTTTTCGTAAGCTATCGCCTCCACTTACAGCACAATATCACATAGATTCTTCTAACATATGAGTAGCCTGGTTGGAATCGTTTACAAAACCTGGATAACTCCTGTAAAGAAGACCACTCTCTTCAACACTCGCACAGGACTGGGAGGTTTTGCCGATCGAGTCGGTGTTCTGGCCTACGCTCTCACCCCATTAACAATCCTCCTTTCATCCAGAGAATCAATTCTGACTCTCATCACCGGTCTACCCTACCCTGCATTCAACTTCATGCACCGCTGGCTCGGTCGAGTAATCTTCGTTCAATCCTTTCTCCACATCCTAGGATGGACCCTAATTGAAGGACATTTCTATCAACCCCAGCCAGCCGTTTACAAAGAATTCATCAACGAAACTTATATTGTTTGGGGAGTCATCGCCATGCTCTTCCTTACGTTCATCCTTATCTTCAGTCTCAAAAGCGTTGTTAGAATGACAGGGTATGAGTTCTTCAGGAAAGCTCATTACCTCGTTGCTGGAGTCTATCTCGGAGCATGCTGGGCTCATTGGAATCGTCTCGCTTGTTGGATGATAGCTTCTCTAGGAATATTTGGTTTAGACAGAGCTATTCGGTTCCTCCGTATGGCTCTTATTCACACAGGACACGTAGATGGAAAAGGTATTTTCCATCTCCTGCTCTCCCTCCCTGGACAAAAACTCTTAAGGAACTAATCACCCTAGGCTTCGGATTCCACCCCTCAACAGCAACCCTCGAATACTTCCCCGATTCCGACGGCGGCATAATGCGCTTATCACTCCCCACCCCCCCAAACGCCAGATGCTCCCCAGGCCAACATTTTTTTCTATGTTTCTCCTCTCTTTCAATCTGGCAATCTCACCCCCTAACTCTCGCCTCTCCTCCCTCATCACCAAACCAAATTTACCTAATCCGATCCCGAAAAGGAGAAACCCTAAATCTCGCCAACCTTGCACTTTCTTCCCAAACAGCCACTACACAAGTAATTCTCTCCGGCCCATACGGAAAGCCACTCATCCCAAACAAAGCAGAGAAAACAAATCTCCTATTTATAGCCGGCGGAACAGGAGTATCTCTTACGCTACCAGTTATCCTAACCGCCACCGAGGAGAAAGAAATAGCTGGGACAGCAATAAATTTCATCTGGATAATCCGTCATTCAATAAACATCGCCTGGATATCCAACGAACTATCCCACCTAAAAACTCTCGCTCAAAACACTGATCTAAACCTTCAAATCCACATATACATAACACAATCAACACCCGGTTCAGGAACACCCGAAATAACACAAGTCTCCGATGAAAAGCTCGTTTTGAATGCCATTACTACTGCGAAATCAACAAATTATCAAATTACACCTTTGAATAATCAAAGACCATCCTTGAAAGCTATTCTTGAGGAATTCATAGATACATGTGCGAATGGGGATCACAGGACGAGAGTAATTGCAAGTGGGCCGGTGAGTATGGGCCATGATTTAAGGAGCGCTGTGGCGCTTTGTAACAATGGGATGAAAGTTTGGAAGGGAAATAGGAGGTGGGATGTTCAGTTAGAATGGGAGGATAGGTTAGAATAAAAGGCAACTCTGTTTATCTGTTACTTCTATGTTGAAATCATTCTTCAAAGGTTCAAAAATTATCTTGGAGCAACTTGTCGCATTATAATTGAAACCTACTTGGTTGAGTGAACGCAGTTAAGGTACTCTATTTGCTGGAGATTTTATTAGCCCATCCACATTTTACACGAAAAGTTACACTTGAAATTTATAATTCAGTCTAAAAACATTCTACCCATATGTTTATTTTTGCTAATATCCCAGCGAGGGATATGTGGATCGTCCATATTAGGAGAATCCGAAGAACTATCTATCATGAACCCCGTCCATGTATCCAGTTTACCTCCAACGCTCAGAATACCCAACTTTCTACCCATGCTCTCAAACTTATGCTACTCCAGGGACGAGGGGAAAAAAAGGAAAGGTATAAATATACAGGAAAAGAAACATAAAACATGCTTCGCTGTGCTCAAATCATCGTTGAAGAAGGGCACGTCTCTTCATGGCCCTCTCTGCTAGCAGCTGTCGCAAGTAATCCCGTACCCTGTCAATGTATTGTCTAGATTCCGTACTATTCCTCAGCTCATCTAGCTTGAGCCGAATTTTGACCTCATTTTTTAAATGCCCACATACTTTCGGGCCTCCAAAGTGGGCGATTGAGCAGGTATGACAGATTTCCACGCCGTTACTTGGAGGACGACAATGACCTGGTGAATGCTCGCAGTTACAAAATCCACAGAATGGTGGACGAATTTGGTTTTCTGGGTAATTTGGGATTCCAGGATGGCCGTGGCTGTTAAATATAGGCTCAAGAGAGTGTGCATTTGATGAGACAACATTGAAAGTGGTTCTGGCTGGCGGAATCTGTTGGTGAGAAAGAATCTGGGGAGCGGGCTCGTTAAGGCGTGGTCGTGGGACAGAAACATAACCCGGAGGGTTGATAGGAATGTTTGAGCCAACACGGTAGATGCTCGATGGTTGTTGCTGGTTCTCCACTAGCGGGTGCTCTTGCTTTGATGACTTTTTATTTGATTTCGATTTCGGTTTTGGCGGAGGATCCTGTACTCGTTGGGGAATGTGAGAAGTTTGTTGAGGAGGAGCTGATTTATGAATTAGCATTTTGTTGAGCGTCTCTATTAAAGTTAAAACATGAAGTGAATTGAAAAAAAAAGTTCTTGGTAGTTTCTCAAGAAGATTTTGGATTGTGGAAGCTGGAATGGTTTAATATAAGAATCTTTGTCTTTTGTTTCTGACTGGAAGAGACTGGTTCTGATTGGTCCACGTCAAAGGTAGGCTTAAAACCAGTGGTATCTTCCTTCGTCTGGGGTATCTTCTCGCCTCGAGGAGCCTGAACCCCACAGAGGAATTTTTGCTTATCACTAGAAATAGCACTCTTTTGAGAAGGGCCAGAAGCTGCTTTCGAATTTGCTGTCGAGATGCCCCCCTGCTTTCCAATGGACGACTTTCTATAGGTTTGCTTGGGAACAGATGAAGTCAGAGAGCCTTGCTCCCTTTTAACGCCAGCAATTTTTTTTGCAGCCAAAACCCCGTTTTGTTTCTTTGTTGCCGCAGTCACGGTGATTTTGGATTTATGAATAGGCTTCTTCTTCATACCTGTCTGCGATGTGCCACGAGATGATACGTTTTTCCCATGGCTTTCAAGCTCACGAGGATCAATCATCCCATCAAGCTCATGTTCGGATTCCTCACCGGGGGAGTCTGGCCCACCTTGAAAATCAGCATCATCAGCTGAATCTTCACTTTGTCGCTTTCCTCGCTTTTTGGCAGGTGAAGGGTCTATGTCCTCATCAAGGTCACCATCCTGCTTCTGATAATTGATATTCTGCTTGTATCGGTGTTAGTCGTACTGGAGAGTTTTTCAGGAATCCTCCACTTACATTTCGGGCGCGCCGACCACGTCCAAAGGTTTGCAAATTGCGTGCCTCCTCTTCGGCAGCATCTGCTTCTCGTTGCTTCAGGATCTTATCCCAAACAGATGGATTTGGCGCAGATTGTCCTGCATCAGCATCTTCAATATCATTAGTGAGGTCCCCCTTGTCATTGGCCCATACTCGTGCAAATGAGAATTGCGATTCTGCTGTCTTGTCGTCATTGGCGTTGGTGTTTTCAACTTGTGTACGATCCAGAAGTTTATCGACAGAGGCAGAATCATAGTGGATATCGTTTCGATCATCATCGTTGAAGAGAGCTTCGGCGCCATGCTTGAGTATTGACTCGAGATCAACACCAGCATCATCTTCAGCCCCCATACTCTCAATAAGAGCTTGGTCAAGTGCCATTTTCTTACGGCCAATCTGAACGATCTTCTCTTCTGCACTATCTTTAGTCATCAGTTGGAACACCAGCACTTTGTTCTTTTGTCCAATACGATGAGCGCGGGAAAGCGCTTGTAGATCTTGATGTGGGTTATAATCTGGATCCATAATGATGACTGTATCTGCTGTTGCAAGATTGATACCGACACCTCCGGCTCTTGTAGATAGCAAAAAAGCAAAAAGTGGAGACTCTGGAGCATTGAATGCATCAATTCGTTTCTGCTTCTCGAGAGCCCCGATGGTACCATCTAAACGTTGATATGAAAGATCCATCCCATTCAGAAAATCCTCGACTAAATCGAGCTGGAGTAAGAACTGGCTAAAAAGCAGGACTCGGTGACCCCGTTCTCGTAGCTTTGGTAACATAATTTCGAGTAACTGAAATTTAGCCGATGCGTCAACAAGATTGCGATGAAGAGCCTTTTCTCCAAGAGATCTCTCCTCGATGGCTTGGCTGTATAAAAATGGGTGGCAAAGACACTTCCGAAGTTGCATCAAGATATTATTCAGGTTGCCGCGCTCCGTAGGTCGCAAAGTCGTGTTGGTATGCCCAAAAATTGACTTGATTAGCTGAGGGTTCTTTGCTAATATTGACTTGTATAGTTTCTTTTGCACGACGCTCATAGTGACGGGAAGAATGACTTGGGCCATTGGAGGGAGAAACTTTAAGACTTGAAGCTTAGTTCTTCTCAAGAAAAATGGCCGAATGAAGTCGTGTAACCGGGGCAAATTCTCCTTTGTCAATTCTTGATATTCTTCGTCTAAATTTGCGGCATTCACTGATGTATCGAGGAATTGGAGGAGATTAAACAACTCTCGTTTGTTATTTTGGAGAGGGGTACCAGTAAGTAGAACCTGGAAAGGCATTTTCAAAGCTTTCAAAACACCGTAAAGCAAATTTTCATCGTTCTTTAGCCGTTGTCCTTCATCGACGATCATGCCAGCCCATTTGACACGACGAAAAAAGGATTTACCGCCATCCTCAACTGGTGCCTCATAAGACGTGATAACGACATGAGCCCTGAGATCAGCACAACCATCAGGATATAACTCATATTGCATTGCCATATCCCTAGCTTTCTTTCCACCGTAGTAGGCAACAACCCGCAGGCTTGGTGCCCATTTCTTAATTTCTCGGCGCCAGTTTGGGCATGTGGAATTCGGCGTTACGACAAGAAATGGCCAACATTTGGGATTATCTTTAGCCAATGAAGCAATCAAAGAAATGATTTGGATTGTCTTTCCAAGGCCCATCTCATCCGCTAGGATAACGTTCTTTTCTTGATGAAAGTTGTAAAGCAGCCAATTCAGGCCTTCCATTTGATAAGGCATCATCTTTCCACTAACAAGTGCGCTTGGTTGTTTCTTCAGCTCAACCTTCTTTTCAAAATTGAGAGACCGGAATATTTGCAATCGCTCTTTCATTGAGGACTGTGACGATTGTGCGAAATACTTCCCTGCCACGTATTCGTTATAAGCAGCAACAAAATCATACCAACGATCCTTATCCTCTGAGTTAGGTGGCTCTTCCCAAACTGCCTCGTCGTATGTCAAACCTTGGAATTTGACGAAAACTTCCTCAACCATGTGAATGGCAGCTTTATCTACAGATAAGCTCTTCGGGCGGAAGTCATCGCTATAACTGACGTCGAAAACGATTTCCATACGGAGGTATTCCTCAGGGATGGCTTCTTCTGCAGTCCACTTGGGTTGCAAATTCACGCCTTCACCACGGCGGTAAAAACCTTTTCGCATGGCAGCACGGGTAGCTCCCCACACCCAGCTGCCGGGCATCCACGAGCATTGAAAATATGACCTATCTTCCCATTTTATAAGATACTCCTTTCCGTCCTCATCGAGATCCTCAACGGTCCTTCCTTCAGCCTTGTCGAGGCTCAAGGGTCTCCATGCAACAAGAGTTTGGACCTTGGCCGGAGCATCCGAACAATCTTTGCACTGCCAACTCCGGCCGTATTGCTTCAGGCGCTTACTTCGAAGTTGCTCAATGGGCATGTCCTGATCTGATGATAATTTGGGTGCTGGGAGGTGGTGGAAATGATATCCCCTTTGGCAACCTATACATCGAAAGAGAACATTGGCGCCGTTATTGATCAGCTCGAGAGGAACCTCCGTGATGGGGTCATCTCCGTCATTTTGATTCCTGAGCGTTTCTTCTTGTTTGGCAGTCTTCTTTGGAGAGAATACTGCGCAAGCGGCTCCCGGTTTCTTGCAAGTAGGACAGACGTCCAACCGTGGCGCAAGTGAGTCCTTCTTCGTTGCGACTCCGATGCATCGACGGCACTGCAGAACAAAATTTTCATGGCCAATTTTCGTCACCATGTGCTCTCTCTGTGCGCGGTACCCAAGACAGACTTTATGGATAGAAGTACTGCATCCTTGACAATGAACCAATGGGCTTGTACCTTTGTTAGAATTAGTGCCTACGCCTTTACAAGTATCGCAAACATTGTTATGAAAAAGGTGGAAATCGGACTGTTTTGAGACAGGTTGATAAATCTCTCGAATGCTGATAACCTTGGACCCAGTATTCGTCGTAGCGACTTCATCGGCATATATTTCTTCCTCCATATCTAGTTCTCTCATATTTTTAACAACCCGATCACGACCCGAGCGTCGTGTTGGCTCTTCTGGCTCCGATTCCGAGAAATGATCCTGACGTCTTGATCGCTTCGATCGACTGTTGTCTCGCCGACCATTTCCCGCTCGTCGGGCCCTGCCAGGCTGGCCTCGAGATGAGGCGCGGGTCTTGACGGCTCTCTTGCTTTTAGGAGCGGCGACAATTACATCGGAGCCTTCGTCACTTTCCTCCATCTCATCCTCATCACCAGGGGCTTCACCGGCCAACTCATCCGCGTCTTCGTCTTCGTCTTCATCGTCGTCGGCAGGATTGCTCGCTAGTTTGAGAGTTGACCGCCGGATAGCACGGCTAGATTGTCGAGTCGTCCTTTTGTTCGAACGTGGCGCTTCTTCTCCGGAGCTTTCTTCGTCATGAATAGTTCGGGACTGAGCACGACTCCCGATTCTGCTGCTAACTCGGCTGCTATGGCGAGAACCCGCAGTCAGGGTCAAAACCTTGCCCTTCGCAAGTCTGCGTTTCTTGACTATTGTGTCGTCATTAGACATGGGCTCATCTTCGTCCTGGAGAATCAGCGAGCTATCGACAAAGCCATTGTTAATCGTCCTCATCCGCGTACGTTTGCCTACCGCTGAAGCCATCTTGAGTTCTTCCTGGGAGGCTTCGGGAGTGCTGTTGTTGTAAAGATCGAGGGCGTTCCGGCCGTTTGGAAGTTGAAGAAGCTTGCCAACGGAGACCTGTAGTGTAGTAGTGTAAGCTTAGCGCCAAATTAAAGCTGAGTTCCAAATAGTCGAGTTCGTTCCTGAAATAGAGGGGCGCTAAAAGGGTAGGGGTAAGTTCGATCCGAGGAGATGTTTTGGAGCTCTAGTATTCCACGCTGTAATTCTCAAGTGCAACTCACCTTCTCTTCTCTCCCGCTCTCAAACTCGATTTTGTAGCATAGCTTTCCGTCTGGTTGGTCGATCTCTTGCAATACTGCCTCTACGATGGTGTCTCCTTGGTAGGGTTGGTACTCCTCTGGATTCGATGGGCCCACGACTACCACGGCAAGGGAATCTTCACTGTTTGAATTGCGCGCCCGAGTGGTGGTCGACGTCGCCTTGGGCATTGGCTGTGGCGTGGGCCTTGAAGTTGGCCTTGCAGAACTTCGAGGGCGATGAGAGAGGCCAGATCCTTCCCCTTCTGGCGCCGACGAGCGCGCCGCGGTATCTGACCCATCTTCGGAGTCTGAAATTTGAGGTTTCGACGCCATTTTGATCTGCCACGCACCTGCTCTGGCGGCCTCTTATGCTTTGTTAGCACGCCTGGGGGGATGCACCCGAGCTGTTCTCTTTCTGTCCGGGTGCCGCTCTCCGCTTTGTTTTAGGAATCTATCTATGCCATTTGCACCGGAGAAGGGGTGCTCTACAGGAGGACAGTGGTCTGCAAACTGAATTGCGCGCAGGAGGGAGTGCTGGGGCGTAGGTGATGACGGATGGCGGTAGTGTTGTCGGCCGTGAGAAACTGCTGGCTGACGCTAGAGGTCGTTGTCCATCAACACGGTCTCGCGAACCTTACATAACGCGCCTCACTATCGGCGATTAGCTAACCTTATCGCTATGGCGAGTGGCCCGCTCATCGTTAGTCGCTCGGCCGCGCATGGCGAGGGAGTGGAACCTGAAGGTACGGAAGGGGGTTTCAAGTGGGTCTCCCCCACCCATGCAAGGCGGTGACCCTCATAGAAACTAAGAGAAGCATGCTGCTTTAGCATAAAGTTG
>QYAM01000009.1:0-84748 GCA_003988965.1 Neobulgaria alba
TACTTGTTAAGACATTTCGCGTTCTTTGCACTTCGTACGATGCCAAGAAAAATCTGCCAACTCACTTGTGCTGCCAACTCGCTTATGAACTACGTTAGTAGTATTTCTTAAGGTATAATTATTTTACCGCTCCTGTGCTAGATTTTTACGTATAATCTTCTCGCTTTAAGGTAATCTTAATAAACAATTATAATTCTTAAAGTAGCTAATAAACTTAAAATTATTAAGTTATTTAATATAAATTATAAATATTAAAGAGCTTTAGCCTTTCTTAATACCTAGGCGGACGAGGTAAATACTAGGTATAAAGCCAACCGTAGACTCGGGACATTTTAGCACGGCGTGTAAAAAACTATCTTTACCTTCTAAATACACTTTTTAGAAAGATAATATCGTTTAGATATTAGAAGAGATAGATTTAATTATAATTCTTATTCTAATGATATTAGATATAAAACTTCTAATATAATTATTAGAACGTGTCATATGACTAAGAAGGAGGGGTATATTTTCAGGAATCAAGCATATTAATACTATAGGGAGACTAGGCATTATGCCCCATGGTAATATACTTTATAGAATTATATTAAACAGACAATTCTTAACAAGTAGTCTTATAATAAAATACCACTAGAGAAATCAGTATAAAAGTCAAATAAGATAGTAGGAAAAAGAATTACGATATCGAGAAATATCGACTTACTAATAATATATAAGTTTAAATCTCTTCTACTAATAATAGTAGAAATTGATTCAAAGAACTAATGTTTTCTAAAAATCCTTCCCTTCCTCTTATAATTTTATTATTACTTATATTAAACTATGCTAACTATATACCCCTCTTCTATATCTCTACTAACCTAAACATTACTATTATAACTCTAATCTACGCCTCTACCTCTACCTCTACCAAATATATAACTTCTCTCCTCCCTTCGCATCCTTGCAAATAGCACCTTACTTATAAACGGTCTAAATTAACGAGTTTACTACTATGATTCTAATGACCTACTATCTTAATTATTAGGTAATATATCTAGATTCGATAATAAAGCTCTAACTATGTAGTAGTTTAAGATTAACTAGAAGTAAATAGTATCGCTACTTATAAAATTAATACTCTAACGAATAATATAAAAAATTTCTTTTCTTATAGATTAGTTAACTACGAAACAGTTATACTTATGCAATCTATAAAAGGAAAGTTAGAACGAATACTTTTATACTTCTTCTCCCTTACTATCACTTAACTAATAACCCTCCTTGTCGGAGGAATCGAGAACTTCCTATCTCTAGTAAACCTCCCCCTTCTCTCTCTCTGCGTAGATAAATACCTTACATATATATATTAAGTAAAAAACTGAATTCATACCTACTTACCTTACTTATTCTAAAAGACTCAGAAATTATAATCTCATATTATCACAAAGGCATAACAAAAAAAAATACTCAAGATTTTAGATCAAAAAAATATATTTCTTCATTTCCATTTCCATTTCCATTTCCATTTCCATTTCCATTTCCATTTCCATTTCCATTTCCATTTCCATTTCCATTTCTTTTCATTCCTCTCCACTCTCCTCCTCATCTCTACCTCAACCCCATTTTATTTCTTCCCCCTCCCCACTCCCTTCTCCCACCCATCCATGCACACACACAAAAATAGCCTACCCATATAGACTAAACAAGCAACCAAGCAAGCAAGCTATAAACAAAATCCCAATAATTCAGAGAGAGAGAGAAACAAAAAAAAGAAAAAAAGAGAAGTGGGGATCCTCCTTTCCTTTCCTTTCCTTCTTCCATCCAATCCTTCCATACCCACCCCCAAACCTGGGATCAAGATCAAATCAAACGCCACGCCCAAAGTCTTTTCCTCGTGATATTTACCCCCTACCCCCCCAATCCTTATCCATCGTCAATCGTGAAACGAAAACAAATTACAATCTTCTTATCTATCTAGACCCCATCCCCATCACATCCCCTTTCTCACCAAACAAACAAACAAATAAATAAAAAACCATAGCTTGATGCTCGCTCGATGTTTTAACGAAAGTACGTATCTATTCATCCCCCCCTCAGGGAATTTCAACGTCTATGATATGATGTGATCAATGATTGATTGACCTAAGCATCATACCCTCCCGCAACCCCCGGAGCCGGTCCCTCCAAATCCACAGCCTCAACTGTATTCCTAATCTTAACCGTCTCATTAACCAAATTACCAAAATACTTTCTCGCCACCAAACTCTCCTCTTTAACCTTCACTGTTTCCTCTCTCTTCGCACCTAATTTTTCGACACTTCGTTGAATCCCAACTCTTACATTATCCGCTGGGAAACGAAGGACTTTCCTTACGGCGGAGGAGATACGGTCTGAATTGGTGTGGACGTAGTCTATGGCTTGGAGTTGGGTGGATATTTTGGTGGAGAGACGATGAGGGAGAGAATGTGGGATTTGGGAAAGGATATAGTAGCCTGCTGCGATGGTTGTGACAAGAACACCGGGGATGATCAGTTTCCGGAGGTTGTTGTTTCCAACGATTTTTACGGCCCCGAGGGCACCGTCCACCCAGCTGTATCCACCCATCATGCGGGTTCCTACTGCTGTTGCTACGGTAAGGGCCATTCCAGTTCCGGCCATTTTCTCTTGACGTTGAAGGATTGTAGACCAGTCGAAGAAATCTAGAAATTCGGTTTCGATGACTACTTGTCTGGCGAGCATGTCTCGTTTTCGTCGGAACATAACATCGGGACGGAAACTTAATTCGGTGTATTCGTCTCCGAGATGCATGATGCCGAGTTGCTTGATCATGGTTACGCCTTGGACGGTTTTTTGACGAGCGTGCTCTTCACAGGCGATAACGGAGGCGGCAATTTGAGTGAGGATTGCTTCTTTGATGTCGTCGGCATACTGGAAGGCGTTCCAGATACCGGGATATGGTACGCCTAAGTCTTCCTCTGCCGCCTGAGCAATGGAGTCCTGGAGGGTAGTGCGGGTATGATCATAGATATCTTTGCAAGTTGCTTCGATAGTACGATCGATATCATCACTAACTTCAGCTCTTGCCTTTTTAGATGCTTCGAGAAGAGGTTCCAGGTCGCTTAACTCCCTGGCCACTCTGTCAAGTTCTGATTGCGCAACCTCAGTGTTCACGGTGGCAAGGGTGTTGACGTCTCCTAAGACATTCAGGAGATACGTCTTTGCTGGTGCTAATTTGGAACGTGCTCTCTTTTCCAAGACGAAGCGTCGTAGAGACTGTTCAAGATCTTCAAAGTCTCGAATCTTCTCCTTCTCCTTGCCTTTGCCCTTGGGATCCGAATCATCATCACCTCCTCCTCCGCCACTCGAGCTTCCACTGCCACTTCCACCGTGACCTCCGGGTGGCGGTGGACCGGTCGGAATTGCGTTACTAGAGACAAAGTGGACCAATTCGGAGGATTCTTTGAAGGTTCTAGGACTTAGTCCGGCAACTTGCTCTAAAATCATCTTCTGGCATCTATCCTTGTCTTTGATGTTATCATATCCATTGACAACAATGAAAATATATGCTTTCTCTGCCGCTGCTGCCCAAATGAACTCCTTTGCTGTCATTGTGAAATGATTAGCGGCTGACACCACAAATACAACAACATCAATTTCCTCCTGGCGGGCAAAAACTGCCGTCGTCTTTGTGGTATCCATGTTCAATCCTGGGGCATCGATGATGGCAATATCAACAACTCCATTGCTGAGAAGACTCTCATCGATGGCTCTGACGTCCCGTACATATACCTTGCATTGTGTGTATGTCTCGTTCGACACAACTAGATTCTCCAAATCCTCCAACGTAAACACATCATATGTGCTCTCGTCGTGCCGGTTGTATATTGCATCCTTGTGTACAGCGTGAACTTCCTCCACACCTCCATTTTCCCGTGCGTCCAATACTTCGCAGAATATACTTGTGCACGGTTGTTGATCCTCTGGCAGAATTTTCCTTCGTAGAAGTGCGTTGCAAAATGTCGACTTTCCAGCGTTCAGGTCTCCTGTGACTAACACCTTGCTTGATGTATCCTCTATTCTCTCTCGCAACGACTGGAGATGCTTGATGCTCGATCGAATCTTTCCGTCCAACAAAGAGGCTATAGAATTCTTCTCCAAGGAGTGCACCAGCTCCGTTTGGTGTAGCGAGCCCAACTTTAAATCCAACTTGAGAATCGAAAACTCCTGAGCTATTTGGGGTGTAATCAATCTTGGTTCGGGAACAGTCCTGGCCTCTGCCGCTTGACTCGATTCGGGTTCTGTACTTGTCTCCCCAATTGAGGTTTGTGATCGTCGCATCGATCCAGGTCGAGGAGGGAACATCTCGGTCGCACCTTGTCTTGTCGACTGTGTTCGCACCAATCCACCTGGACCTGGAGCTTGTCTCTGAGCAACTTCCGCGTGCTGGACCGAGGGGTATGTTGCGGGCCATTTTTCGTTCATCTCCTGCAGCGAGTTTAACGTCTCGACCACTCGATTTATCGACCTCCCTAGAGCCACTCGGTGTTGGTTGTACCATAGCTGATGGATAGCATTTGCTTGCACTCTTCGGTCATTATCCGACATATCGCCCGACCCCCTCATTAGTGGCGTATGTCCAGGCGTTGGTCTGTCTTCTGTTAGAGTAGGATTCCATACTGGCGCGTCATTGAAGCTATCTCCAGCTACACTGCCACCGTACCCGGAATCCTCGTTGTCCAGCAAGGCCTGGAGCCGGGCAGCGCTTTCTGAAGTCGATCCGGATCCTACGGTGACATAACCAGGACGATGGCCACCACGAGAATTATTCGATCGGGAGCCCGCCTCGCCATTCCTGGAGGAGGAGCCCTTGCCGTTATAATATCCCTGGCTCATGGCGACAGAAGTTGAACCATATGCGTCTTGGGGTTGGTGATTCTCTGTGGACTGATATTGCAGTGATGCAAGATTGGGGCGAACAAATTCCGGTGTACTGAACTCGTAGCGTGGAACGTGATTTTCGGGTATGAATAATGGTGGGTTTTTTGCATGTGCGTGGTGGTGGTACTACAACGCTCTGCAAATTGGACAATTGACTCGGAAAGGATTCCAATAGCAGAGATCTTTTGGCTCAGCACAGCATTACTGCCAACTCAGTTTTCTTCGAATTAAATGGAGAAAGGGGAGCGTGGACAACGCATTTCGGCCTGAGGCCGCCATTCGCATGGATGCTTGGCTGCCCGAGGACGACTTTCACCATGAACCATGACGGAGCTTGCGATAGGCATCCTACAAAAGATACACCCCGCCATAGCAGATAAACAACGCAGCACAGCATGAATGTAAGCTTTTAGGTCCACAATCTCAGCAATCCTCTAATGAGTGGTTCTAGATCGTCGAATGGGCTTTTGGCAAGCGCATGACGCCTGCAGAGCGTCTGCGCAAACACCAACGATCACTCGAGAAGACACAACGAGAGCTTGACCGCGAGCGTACGAAGCTCGAAAACCAAGAGAAGAAACTTATACAGGAGATCAAGAAGAGCGCGAAGAATGGCCAGATTGGAGCATGCAAGATCCAGGCAAAGGACCTGGTGCGGACGAGGAGATACATCGAGAAATTCTATTCGATGAGAACACAATTACAAGCCATTTCATTAAGGATACAGGCAGGCTGCTACCACTTCTAGGAAGGGGCATTCCGCTAATAGTCACCAACAGACTGTGCGTACAAATGAGCAGATGATGCAGGCGATGAAGGGTGCGACAGGTGTGCTTGGCAACATGAATCGAAGCATGAACCTGCCAGCTCTGCAGAGAATAGCCATGGAGTTTGAGAAGGAAAATGATATTATGGATCAGAGACAAGAGATGATGGATGATGCAATTGATGACGTTACTGGCTTGGAGGACGAGGCGGAAGGAGATGAAGTTGTAGAACAGATCTTGGAGGAGATTGGTGTGGATTTGAAGAACTCTGTAAGTGATGCGATACTCATTAGTGTTGGGCAACTTCTGACGTTTTCTACAGATGGGCGAAACACCACAGGGACTTCAGACCACGGCCGTGGCAGAAGGCAGAGTAGCGCAGGCTATTGGAGGTGGCGATCCTGGAGACGATGACCTCCAGGCCCGACTCAACAGCTTGCGTAGGTGATTCTCAGGTTTTGGCGAGGTGTTATACCGGCGTTGTACTGTGCTGGGGAGGACGTGTGATTTGGAGTTATTCTAGGAGTAAACGCCTGACTTGACCGTGCTCCCTTGCTTTGATTGGGTTCCGTGGTGATGGGCAGCCGATGATTGCAGCCGATTGACTGTAATGCAGGTCTGGTCGCAGTCGTTGGAGGCGAGTTCCTGGATTGCTGGTGAAGCTCGACGAGCCGACGGTTCGAGAAGCCCCTTTTCGGCCATGCGTAGTTCTTTTAAGCATTCTTAGCAGCGTATATGACGTCCCCAAGCCCCTCCATCCGTCGGAGCCCACGGAAAATCCTAGGCCGATCTCTGCGGGGAAGCATCCGCGAATGCGAGGTTCTGTCCAGCGGTGCCGTGCGTGGAGTGCACAGCCTGGCGACTGCTGGGCCATACAAAGACCAGATTCCAACCTGTGCTGACGCTCCTCTCTCCCGCAAATTTCGTGATGCTGTAGGGAATCCACGCTGGCCTCCCTCCGAACGCTCGTAAGCCCGCCTTTCAACGTGCGCGAGAGAAGTATCTCGATCCCTCTTGCCGCAAACAAAGACGAGGACCTACGCCTACATCTAGCACCCCTGCCCGCCCGTCGACCAGCTTCAGAGACACTGGAAACTCCAAGCGCCTGCTCACGCTTTCCCCAGGCCTTCTCCTCTTCGCAGCACCCTCCAAACCAACCCTCCCAGCTTCCGCATCCCGAGCCTCCTCTCTCCACGACATCCGGCGCACTCGCAGCATACTCCTGCCAGCCAGCATCAGCTTACGGAGCTCTCTTGCAACAGAACCTCCCCGACGCTGTCTCTTGCCGTGGTATCTGCCATCCCGAGCCAAACGTTCTCGTAAGTGCGACGGGGTTCTCTTGCGGCGTTCCCTCTTCCTGTTTCCATAGCTAGAACTAGGGTGCGTGCTACAGAACCCGTTGTTGTACCCCACATCCCACAGCATCGTCATTGCAAGCTAACTCAAACATAGTCTGGCTGTACAGACCACGCTCCCGAAGCCTCCTGACAGCAGCAACAAAAACAAAACTAAGAACCTCGACATTCCCTTCCATAACGGTCTCAAGCCATTTCCCGTTCAATTCGACCTCTCCTCCACCAAGTAGACCCCCGTCAACAACACCCGTTCAGATTTCCAGGGACTATCTCGAGTCTCTTCGCGAGGCCCATTCGTTGAAATCAGCAAAGTGGCAGGAAGTAAACGGAGGAGCTTTTCCTCCCAGGGAGGCTTGCTAAACAGGATGTTTGGCAGCTCTGGGTCTCCCCCAAAGGATGGTGGACCAGACCCTGCGAGACCTGGAGCTGTAGATGGACCAAGTGACACTTCAAAAACATCAAAGAGCAGCGACGATACGGGTGGGGAGAGGCGCAGTGGAAATGGTAGTCCTCTAGGACGAAGCATTGCGGACAGTGGGGACAAGAAGCGTCGGAGTAGCGGAGTTGGTGGCAAGGCCAGCTCCTTGTTTGCCAGTGCGAAACAATCTTTACATTTCAGTCAAAGCCCCAATTCGTCTGGATTCATGCGGCCTTCGGAGGTAACAACTCAAACCCCATTACAAAAACTTGGAAAGCAAGATCCCGCGTTGAGTGTCCCACAAGGTCAACACAACAATTCAGCCGGAGAGTCACTACCGGGACCACGATCAACATTCAGTGTTGGGGTATGGGAGGACAAAAACAAGAAATGCCGCCGGACTATGGAAGATACGCATGCGTTCCTTTATAACTTTTTACATACTCCTGCGCCTGCGCTTGGGACTGATTCTCCGAGTCGAAAGTCGAGATCCAATGAGGAGCTTGCAGAGGGCGAATCCAATCCAAGTCTTGCGGCCACATCCTCTTCTAGCGAGATGATGGAAACAGATAATGGGTATTTTGCTATCTTTGATGGTCATGCTGGCACATTTGCTGCAGATTGGTGCGGTAAAAAGCTTCATATCATCCTAGAAGAAACGATACGAAAGAATCCCAACACTCCAATTCCCGAACTTCTCGATCAGACATTCACAATTGTTGATGACCAGTTAGAAAAGCTTCCTCTGAAGAACTCCGGGTGTACAGCTGTCACAGCAGTTCTTCGTTGGGAAGACAGGATACCCAACGCCCAATCCGCTACAGGATCAACTGCGATTGCCCCGGCTACAGCTGCGGCAGTTAAAGCTGCAGATGAGGCCGCGAAGAGTGAAGAAAAATCTGGTGACAGCGGTGTTGATATGAGCAAAGCTTCAACCAATCAAACTCCTGTCTCGGCTTCTGTCTCGTCCAATAACGAAGCTACACACGCAAAATTAAAGACCACCGCATCTCGTCAAAGAGTCCTATATACCGCTAACGTTGGAGATGCGCGTATCGTTCTTTGCAGGAATGGAAAAGCCTTGAGGTTATCATATGACCACAAGGGCAGTGATGAAAATGAAGGAAGGCGTGTTGCTAATGCAGGAGGTCTCATTCTCAACAACCGTGTCAACGGCGTTCTGGCCGTGACTCGTGCACTGGGAGATTCATACATGAAGGATTTGGTTACTGGGCATCCATATACCACCGAAACCGTTATCCAACCAGACTTGGATGAATTCATCATTCTTGCTTGTGATGGAGTAAGTTCATATCCCTCCCTCGTATAAACAGGCAGAAAAGGCTAACAAATACAGCTCTGGGATGTCTGCTCCGACCAAGAAGCCGTTGATCTAGTCCGTAACATCCAAGATCCCGTCGCAGCCGCCAAACAACTCGTCGATCACGCCCTCGCGCGCTTCAGTACCGACAACCTCTCGTGCATGATAGTCCGTCTCAACAGACAGTCTCTCCTCACCACCGCAAAGGAATCCCACGCCGCTATAGGTGTTGAAGGTGATCCTAACTCTGGAACTGGTAAAATCAGCGAAGTAGATAAGATTGTAGGTGATGCGAAGAGGAAAAATGATGAAGATGGTATACCAGCTGTTGGTGTTAGTGGAAGTAATAGTGGGAAAGGACATGATCCTAAATTACCTAGTGAGACGGAGGATACTAGGGCTGTAATGGAGAAAGTCGTTGAGGAGGAACCGACGTTGGTGGAGGGTGAACCCGGGGAGACAGCGGTGGATGTTAAGGCTGTGGAGGCGACGGCCGAGGAGACGAGGAACCATTTGAAATTGCCGGAGGGTGTTGCGCAATAAGCTAGGCTCTGGTTCTTTCTCAATTTTCATTCACGATATTGGGGTGGGAGTGGTGTATATGATTATGACGGAGTGGAACGGGATGGTATTGGTGGTATGGAGGCATAGATTCCACTTATCATGCTTACTATATTGTTCCTGAGGCATTTGCTTTTCCTCGTCATTTTATGGTTTTTTTTGCTTTGGATTGGGGAGCTGAGCACGGAGCGTGGAGTGCGCGAAGAGGTTGGGATGGGGTGCAATTTTCATGAGAAATGATGAGAATGATGGTATGAGGATATGGGCTTTGTTGCTTGTGGAGGAAGTGAGAGAAGGATGGAAAATGGATGGGAAGAGGAAGGGGAAAGTGAAAGGAGAAATCTCTCACGTGGGAATGTTTTCTAGCTACGTAGCGTAGTTATTTTTTTTACCTATTATGTTTGATTTAATTGCTACACTATGAGCTTTCCGAGTGAAATCAAAGTTTTATCTTTTTTTTGCTTGTTGAAGGAAGGTTTTGACATTTCAAATATTCCTCCCTTTTTCTTCTCCTTCCCTCGCTGAGTATTCTTTGGTGCTTTGTCTTGTCTCTAAATGGAGTGTTAAGTACCCGTTCTGATTTTCTAATTTAGAATTGAGGAGGATGTGAAGTTAGATATCGTATATGTTATTAAAGTTTAAGAAGTATAATTATCTTTTTGGATATTTTTTTTAACTAAGGTAGGTCCTTAATCAGGCAAGGAAATGAAGGAATGGTTGGGTTAGGAAGGTAGAAACTACGGAAAGGGTTAGGATAGGGTAGGGTAAAGAAGGAAGGGGTATCGTAGATCTGCCGGATATAAACTTCTTAGCTCTTTTTATACCTTTTTTAGGGAAGTTAGGATTGATTGTAAGAGATTTTTGATTAAATATTTTTTAAATTTTAGGTGGGTTTTGTTAGAAGTGTCTTGATAGGTTTAAGTGTTTAGGTTTAATTAATACTTACTATATACCTTATATAAACTTAAACTTGGATTTCGAATGTCCCCTTTCCCTCTTAAGAGAGTTAAATATAGAGTTAGTTAAACAGCCTAGAATTGTAATTCTATTATAGGAAATTTTAGTAGGTAATAATAACTTGTTTTCTAGCGTATCAGAAAATTTATTCTATAGGTGTTATATGTACATTACTTAGGTAATAAATCGAGCTTTAAAAAAAGGACTAAGGATTTAGTAGATATACGGCTAAATCCAAAAAAGAAATTCCATTTCTTTTCTTTTTTTGAGGAAGGACAAGAGAGAGAGAGAAACATGTTTAAGATATCTAGGTTATAGATAAAAGAATCCTTATTCTTAAGGATTTTATATTTTAGTCTTTTTAAAGAGGCTTTATATGTTCCTTCTCTTAAAATAAGTACCTTACCCGCTCTCTTTAATTACTTGGCTATAAGTGAAAATTATATTCTTTATCTTCGTACTAATCTGGTCTCATCTATATTTCATGATATTATAATCACTATCTTTTATCCATCCTTCTTTCACTGCCTCTCTACTCTCCTTCTCCACCTCCTCACAGCGCCTAACTAACCCCCCCCCCCCCCCAAACTCCCATAACCAGCTCCCATCCCACCCATCCCATCCCACAGACATATTTAACCTTTACCCAAAGGTAATTAGATCACTCCCCGGCGTCTCATCCCACGTCGAACTCATTGTCACACTGCTATCCCTGCCTAAAGGCTCATAGATACCGTATTTAAACCTGTATTATAAATGCTTGATTAATCAGTGGTGGAAGTATATACTAAGGAGGGACTGGAATGGAGGTCAAATGATTTGATGAGTTGAGTGCAAGTGTTGAATGAAAGTTGCATTCAAAATACACTACACTACTCTAAAATCACTTTATAGACGATAGGTATGTAAAGTTTATACACATGAAAGTCGTCTATTTTTACTTTCTCCAGTAAGATAGTAACCTATCTAGCTAGCTAGCTGTTTATGAAGGAAAGGAGAACTAATGAACCTTAAACCTCCTATGCAACGCAAATTATGTGCATGAAAACCCATAACCGCTTCCACTCGCTCAGCCATATTCATCTCGTCTCATCATCGATATCATATCTCGTCTCTATCCCATATCATCCACGACTAACGGTCTCAACACACCAACACACCCACGCATCTAATTTCTCTCGCTGTAATCCCCTTGTTTTAGAGCTTTCAAGTGAGCATCAAAATCACGGGTTACCCATTCCCAATATGTTCTCCAGGTTTGATGTTGACCAGCTTGTGCTCCGACAACGGCATGTGCAGCTGAAAGAGAAGAATGGAGCAAAGTACTAACACGAAGAACGCTCTTAACAGCTTCTTCCTGCTTCTCAATCTCCTGCTTCACAGCATTGTCCTTGAGTTTCGTGGATAGAATAGTACGGAAACAATCAGCAATCGAATCCAGACGTCGAGAAGTCTCATCGGGGTCAAGAACACACAGCTTGGTAAGCATTAGGTTACAGAGCGCACGGATATCGTGCTCATCTTGAAGACCTGCGATGATGCGGTCATAGAAGTCGAGGATGTTAATTCGTGAGAATGCAGTTTCCATCAAAGCATAAAGAGTTTCGTATGCAGACTAAGAAAGGAATTAGCGATAGCCCCATGATTAAAATTAGATGAGACAATACCTTTCTGATTTCAAGTCCGTCGTCAATCTTGTGCTTGAAGGGACCCATAGTCACTTCTCTAATTAGACTTGGATCAATAACCGACTCTTTCATAACTAATGGAAGAAGGACACCAAGGTTAGGATTGATCAGCTCAGCCTTATTATGAGCCGCTGAGTTCAGCGTTGTGAGAGCAAGTCGTCGGTTTTCCAATTGGGGATCTTCGAGCATAACCCGAAGAGTATCAATCAATGACACCTTTAATACTTTGTCAAAAGCTTCGTCACTGTCGGGCAAAGTGTAGCGGATTGCTTGAATGATCATCGCCCTGACTGAAGGGTTTCTATCCGTCAAATATTTCTAGGTAATAGGTTAGAACAGTCTTTGCTTAGCGATAGTGAGCATACCTGTAGTTGTGGAAGATAAGTGACGGGCTCGATTATGGTAAGTCTACCAATACACTCTGCTCCCACAGCCTTGTTATCCTCAGCCTGTGAAGCAGAGAGTAACCTATTCCAGATCACCTTAGTATAAGAGCTGATATCAACAAGCTTGTTGCTGGCCTGTTGGAGAATTTCTTTGATCGAGTGAAGTAGTAAGTATTGAGTGTTCCCGCCTTGATCCATAGTTGAGAGGATTTGTGGCAGATAGACGGGAATATTTCCAGCTCCAGCGCGACCTAGAGCAATAGCGGCAGCGAGCGGCACCTTGTCGGAGTCGGATTGAAATTGATTGATAAATGTTAAAGGGTTTAAAGGACATTGAGTCCCCATCTTTAGGCCGGCTTCACCAAGTACGGCCAACGCAAGACTTCTCTTAGCATCATCAGATGTAGGGTTATCAACCTCAGCTTTGAAATTATCGATGCTGACGCCTACTGATGGGCCTCCATAAACTAGAAGCGTACCAATTACCTTACCAACCACCCCGGGATCTCCGTTGATGCTAACGTCTGAAAGAACACCTGCCATTAATTTCTGGCCGACCCCTTCTTGGGCAATGTTCTTAACCAAGGCTAAGACTGCATCCAAAACAGCACCTCCAAGGGGAGAGATCAAGAGGCCACATAATCCTTGATTCAATTCATTGGTGGCTACGAGGTCGGGCCGGTCCTCGACCAAAGCTGCCAGAACAAGAAGGGCAGGGCCGAGAAGATGCAAGTCAACCGTCGTCAAAAGTGGTAATAAGGCATTCACCAAGCCAGAGGTAGTGGCAGCGTCAAGGGCATCTCTGCCACCAGGTGCAATGACAAGGTTTCTGAGTGCCGCAAGGCTTGCGCCACGTAAAGCTCTGTTGGATTTTCGAAGTTGTGCAGCTAGCTCGAGCGAGACCTCCCGAATCCACGGTGGGGGTAACTGACCTTCTATTGCGGTGAGTGCTGCGACTGTGTCGATAGCATGAACGGCAGCAAGCCTAGTGGTCTCATTTTTCAGGCGCTCGTTGAGGATTTCCAAAGCTTCATTACGATCATGCCCTGAGATAAGAGATGCTCCCTCGGCACTGGCAGTACGTGCCAACATGATTCCAAGGGCCTTGATTGCTCTTTGGCGGACTTCGAGATCCGCGTCATTAGCAGAAACACGACCGATAATAGCCTTATAGAGTTTCTGAAGATCGTCCTGGTGCTTCTGGTTCATCGATCTTGAACGTGGTGGTGTTAGGGCCTTGGCAAGTTGTTCAACAGTTGCGATAGCCTCGCTAGAGATTTTGTAGTATCTGTCATTGACTGCGGATACAACCCCAGGAATGATTTTGGGCAGATATGGTTGCAATACGCTAGATGAATGGGTAGAGGCAATGTCGCCAGTCAGATGCAGTGATGCAACTCTTAATGTGTTTGCAGTTGCAGAAGCAGCTCCGCCGCTTGTGATAGTATTTGAAGAGGTGCTGGATCCTGGAGCAGTCTTGATGGCTTCAATGATAGGCTCGATGATCTGACTAAAGAACTCGGCAAGGCCACCATGCTGAACCGAAACGATATCATCTAAGAGATTAATAAGTGCCTGCTTAGTGGAAATAGAATTGCCCTTGAGCAACTTTGTAGCTGACTTGACAATGTCAGGGCTTAGATTGGCCAAATCGGCTCGTGGTCCTGAAGCAGGCACAGGTTCAAAGACCGGGGAAGTGAGGCCAGCGGAGATGGACAGGAGGTTCTTAGTATCAAAAGTCGCGGCACTACTCTCTCTTCGTCGTTTACGGCTTTGTGGAGCAGCATTATTTGCGTAGTCGGAACTCTCATCTGCGGAGAAACTAACGACAATTCCTTCCCCAGTCTTCCGGACTAGGGATGCAACGGTAGAAATGATCTCAAGGCGAACATTTTCCTCACGTTCACTGAAACGCTGGACAAGATCAGGGGCTACTCGCTTATACAATGTCCCATCATCGAGCAGGTCACCACTGCCACGAGTTGAAATCAAAGTATAAAGGGCTTTAGCTGCACAGCGACGCACTTTCCAGCTCGCATCGTCGTCATCATCATCGAAGCCAGCTTCAGCCTCAAATTCTTCGTCGTCAAATTCGTCATTCTCATCATCTTCTTGAGTACCTCCCATCTCTTCATCGTCATCATCGTTATAATTTGGATCGTATCGAAGAAAACGGAGTAGGGCCGCAATTATCTCATCAGTATAGAATCGCATCTCGGTGCCGCATGAGGATAAAAAGCCGTCTAGTGCAACGAGAGCAGCTTCACGAACATCATCCGTCTCCGAATCTGGTTCCCCATCCTCGGCAGCATTTTCCTTCTGCTCGTCCAACTCCTGTTGACTTAAAGCGGACAATACAAAAGGCGCAAGAGTCTTTAGGTACGGGCCAAATCGTGCTGATATGGATCGTGCCATAGACCCAAGAATGGTTATGTATAGGCGTCGTTGCACAAGGGTGAGATGTGGGTTTCGTAGGCTTTCGATCAGGCGAGATACGAAATTGCTCAGGCCTTCGTCAGTCAGATAGATAGCAAGAATTGAGACAGCAACAACAGCCCGCTTCTTGACAATAGAGCTCGCTCTGTCGCTGTCAAGAATACCGGTAAGAAGTTCTTGAAGTGATTCAACCTCCTCCTGCTGTAGCATAGGCCCAAAGCATCTAACCACTTCAATGAGAACATCCACCGCTTCAGGGTCGATATCCTTGTTTGTCTCCAGATCTAACATTCCTGGTGGAGGAGAGGGGAGCTTGAGAATCTTGGCCGACTTGGAGATGACTATGCGTCCAACGAGTCTGGGTATCAAAACTCTACTAACTGCTGCATATGCCTCGATGACTTCTTTCGACGGTGTTACTCCGCTGACAGGACGCGGCAAGGTTGTGACGACGGTTCTGAGAGCCATGGCAGGAATGGAATTATCGACAGAATTCTCCAAGTTGAGATTTGACAGCCTCTCGATCAGAGGCGCCAGAATACTGCTGGGAAGCTTTGTGACTAGGGGAGAAAGACTACATATTATCAGCCCAAGGGAACTAGAGTATACCCAGCACTCGCCTTACCATTTGATTGCCAAATTCTGGACCTCCCCATTCTGATCGTCTAGTGTCTTGAGGACACCATCCACAGTTCGCGCAGCTGTGTTGTAGTCGCCCTGTAGGAAATCATGCTTTCCATTGGATAGGACATGGTATAGATCATTCAAAGACATAAAGCGATAGTCGGGGTCGGCATCGTGGAGCTTGGGCAGGAGCTGTGCCACGGTTTGGGAGCTGGGGTTGGACGCAATGGAGGAAGCCATGGCGGGGTAGTCGACGAGGGGATCCAAGAGACGTTAGTTGGAGAAGAACAAGCTGGCATGGGCACAATACGAGATGTGTGCGGTCAGCAGTATCAAAAGATGCTTTATTGCGTCAACCTCCTCGGCGGGAGGGGGGCCAAATATGAGAAGGAGTTTCCAGATCGTATGTGTTGGTGGTGTTGAAATTGCGGCAGTCGTTGTAAGGAAAGGGGTTTGGGTTTCAGGAAGCCTTGGAAACGGTTGGCATACGACCAGCGAGGTGAATCGAAAGTCGCAACTGGAAAAAAGGCCCTGGAGCTAGGTAGAAGCGATCAGGTTGCTGGTGGTGTTTGCTGGGGAGGTTCCAATGGCGGCGGGGTAGAAGGGCTCACTCAGCAACGAACCAGACCCTCTTATGAACCACGACGAAAAACACCGCAAAATTCTAACCCCTTAAAATTATTTAAAACTTAGGATTTAGACCAAACAAGCTCTTGCGATTCTTTTTTATAGATAAAGTATATCGTAAAAACGACATTTAAATATAGTATAGAGGCTTATACTTATTTTACGTTATTATTTTATATTTAAAATATCTTCTTTATATATATAATTAAAGCTAATATTAAGGGCTTTCCTTTGCGAAAAACTAGAATTAATACTGCTTTGTAGTTAATTTCTAATTATTTAAAGACTTGTTGCTGAGTGAACCTTCCAGCTGCGGCCTGAGGCAGTGTTGAGGCATCAAAGACTCCATACCTAAGCGCAGCCCACCAGGTCGAGGCTGTACCTTGCTTCCCGGCTTCCAGCTCTCCTCAAGCACGCTTCCAGCTACAAATTGACGGCCCAATTGAGTTTGTAATGCTTCCCCCAGTTCCAATTCACTTTGGAAATACTATTCAAACCCAGCACGTACATATCTGAATTTAATTGTTCAGTCTTTCGAACACAATGGCATTTTCCAGAGTCGCCGTATTACGTTCCTGCTTCCGAGGTGCCAGACACGCCCGACCATCAATTGCTCAACCTCAATTGTTGCGCCAAGTTGTACGACGAGGATATGCTTCTGGGGGCCATGGGGAGGCAAAATCAGGAGGGGATACCTTGTGGTAGGTCGAGGGCAAGATTTGGCTCCGAAAATACGAATTCTACTGACATGGGGTCGTCCAGGGCTGCCGCTGCCACCATAGTCACAGTTCCAACTTGCTGGTATCTTCTCTCGGGGGACCCTGAAAAAGTGCATGGCCACAAAGAGCATGGGCAGGAGCATGCCAAACCTCACAAAGAAGCAAAGGACGAGGAAAAGCCAGCCGAGGAGGCGAGCAAGGACGAGGACAAGGATGCTGAAAAGTCTGAGGATTCGGATTCGGAAGATGACAAGGAAAAGTCGGATACTCCCGTTACTTCTGATGACGAGGATGAGGGTGATAAGGAGGACAAGTTAGACGAAGTTGGCGAGACTGGGAATGTTCAAAGGCATATTCCTGATGCCAAAGGAGGCGCGAAGAAGCCCATTGAGAGCACGAAAGGCATCAAGGCCGGAGAATCCGATGGCAACAGTGATGGTGATAAGGTATACGCTCTTCCATAGTGAGCTCAGATTTCGATTCATGCTAATGATAGTAGGGTGCTGCTTCTAAACAACCTGGAGGAATAAACAGTCAAAGTGGAAAGCAAGAAGGTCTTACTAATACTGACACTCAGCATTCTACTGATATCATTAATGACTCAACCAAAAGTAAGAAAGGCGAGGGGGCGCTTGATACTGCTAAGCTGAAGGGCACCGTTCGGACCGACCGACCTCAGGTATAGTTTGACTTCACACTACGGAGGCTCTTTTTGTGTAGCCACTAGGAGTACCAAAGCGAGACTAATTCCACTCGAGTCATAGAGAAAGGCATCGAGTATCAAGAGTTATTGAATGTTAGCACAGCCCGAAAGCCGCCATGCGGACATAAACTCCGGAGCTCTGCCATGTATTCTTAATGTATCCAATAATTGTATTGCCAACCAAATAAAATCGTCCCGCCGAGAAGCAATTCTATAACCAAATGAATTCTTGTTTTAATCCCATTCACCAGAAAGCATATATATGCCAAGATTGCACATGATAAGGTCGTCCCAGAGTGTTCAATGGGAGACTGCTAGGTAGAAACTTCCGGGTCCTTGGGTAGGGGAAGGGAAAGTACGTCCTTCCATCTTTGTCTGTGAGTACATTTTTGAGTCCAATTGGGAAGGAGAACTACCCACATCGTATCTTAGTTACTGCACCAACAGGTCACTTGTATCTTCCTTTCACTCAGCTCTCAATATCCACTCTAACGTCTTCGCTCTCTTTTATATCCTTAGAGTCAAATTCATCGTAAGGAATTGCCTTGGAGCACCTCAAGAAGATACCACTAACGCTTGATAAACACAGACATCCTTACTTCACCTCCGCGGTCTAATACGAGTCCACATTACGATACTTGGTGCAACACGCGCTTCACTCGCTTGAAGTACCCGTCGTCCCTCGCTGATCCAAGGCATCATTCGTCGACTGACTTCAACGCTTATTTTTATTGTTTGATACCCCTCGTCGAACAAGATGTGTGAGACGGTTTCCAGGCGAAACTCAATGGAGCGTCATGAGGCCGCTGACTATAAGGACTGGATGGCCGGTTGGTGTGTCGAGCCTGCTGCAGTTAACCCAGATGACGGTTGTTCTCCCATCGACTCAAGCACTTGTTGTACGGGTGTGATACTTCCCTGTGAGCTTTATGGCAAAACACATTGGCGACTTCGTCGGTTGCCTAGAGGCGAGAATGTTCAAAACAAAGCCTGGAAGAAGGATTATGCCTGCAACACAGCATGTTGGGTCTGGTTTCTACTTCCGTTGTGCAGTGGTGAGTACAAAGTTGTCCTGATGTAAAACCCGTTGCTGATAGCAATCTATCTAGGGGTATTCACTGCCTTCCAGAGATCTCAAATTCGTGGTACATACGGCATTGATGGCAGCACCGAAAAGGATTGTCTCCTTGGCATATTCTGCACACCGTGTACCCAAATACAGAATGATCGTGAAATACGAGCTCGGGAAGGAATGATCGAGCTGAGGACAAGCAAAAAGTTCCAGATCTGGGCCGCCCAAAATGATCCCATATTTGAGCAGCCGACTGCCCAGAAGCCAATGAAGTATGCTTCGCCCCAGGCTGAAGGGTCGCCTGCAAGAACTGAAAAGCCTCTTCCAACTGGTTCCTCGAAAATAACAGGAAGTGGAGACAAGAAAGCCCGGAACTTATCTCCAAATCCTGGACCAAGTCGGGCACCTCCCTCCGATGAGCAGGTGGGAAAGTCGAATTTCTACCTCCAAGTAGGTGCCAGAAAACCGAAAACTGGCGACGAGAATGCAATGACTCCTGCCCTCGCCAAAAAGATTTCTGTGTCACGAAAGCGGCCAAGTAAGGTTAGATGCGATCTAGGGGCAAGTCAAGAGGAAGCAAAGCACAAGAAGGGAATGGGCCTGATTGGTAGCTACAAAGCAAAAGCTTTGTTCCACAGACACCAAAACATTCCTGATGTCGTGGTCACGCAGCCCGAGTCAACGGCATTCGAGATGCAAGCTCGATCGCCCCGGGATGCTACCCTAGGGAGCGTCAAAATTGCCAGAAAGCCCGCCGGCCAAAGCAAGAAGAAAGCCAAAGACGCAGTTAAAGGTCCTTCAGGTTCCGTACCATACGTTATTCAGGGTCAACGAAGAACAATGAGTCACTCTCTCAATGATTGTCCTGTTGTTGAATGTGTAAGCCGCTCGACAGTATCGCAACATTCTCTCGATGCCGACGAGACGATTCGATCCTCTTCAAATGGCCGACAAGCGCACTCATCATCAGAAACGCCAGGGCTTTCATATGTTCATGATTTTACAGACTGCCCAGTAAACAAAGCTGTCCTAGATCATTATGAGAGAGAAGAAAAGAAAGCCCAAGAGCATGCACTAAATAAAGATACCTCGAAAAGTCCCGCCCCCACAACAACAGGTCCGTCTTTGGAGCATGACCTCGACGACTGCCCCTGTAGTTCCAGTGAATCTTCACAAGCAGGGGCTGAGAATGTTCTGAAAACTCACCATCTCAGTAGTTGTACCCCTGTTACTGTGGGCTCCCTTTCCGCCAATAGCAATAACCCAGAGAATAACAAGGAGCACCATCTCTCCACATGCTCATTAGTTCCAACAGAATCTGATTATAAGGAGAAAACAAAGGAGAAAATCCCAATAGGGCCAGAGCATCACCTCTCAACCTGCTCGGTAGTAACAACAACTTCAATCTCTAAAGAGCACGGTCCATTAGAAAAAAGCCACAACCTTGATAGCTGTTCGGAGACCGAGAGCAGATCGGATAGTCAGCTTAAGGAAGGAGCAAATTCTCAGGTCGAAGAACATAGTTTTGAGAGTTGTTCCGAAAGTTCCTCTGCGCCAAGTAAAGAGGGAAATGCTACTGAAGTCAGAGAACACAGGCTGGAGAGCTGCGGTTCTCTTCTGGACACCCTCCCTAATGAGATTATTCCCGAGCATCACCTCGCAAGCTGCACTCTAGTCGTGGATATTGCGAATGTAGCCCAAGAGATCGGCGAACACTCGCTGGCAAGCTGCAAACCTATTGTTACCATCCCTCCACATCTCAAAGAGCATCCCCTTGACAGTTGCACAACTCTTGTCGAGGTTACACCGGAGATTAGAGAGCACCGTCTGGATAGCTGTTCTACTGTCGAAAGTGAACCACAGGAGAGTGCCAAAGAGATAAATGATAGCAGTACAAAGATCAGGGAGACATCTCCTAAAGGGTTCCAGGTTAATAGTTTTGAATCTGCTCTAAATCCTAGCCAGACCCAAATGAGCCAGTTCAGTAACGCAAAGCCAGCAGAATTACAAATAAGAAACTCATCAAGAGATAACATATTTCAAACATCAAGCAATCCCTACAAAAATTCAGCAATGATATCGAGGGTGCAAATACCAGACGATAACACATTTGAAGCGGCAAGCAACCACAGCGCCAATCCAGGAATGATGCAAGTGGAGCAAAACTCAGGTAATAACCCCTTTCAAACCATGAGCACTCAAGCCAGAAATCCAGCGATGATGCTGCAACAAAACTCGAGCAGTAATTTACTCCAAGTCCCATATGTTCCTGAAGCCGAGTTCAACCCATTCGCAGTGCCACAACATCAATCCCAAGGAATCTACGGTTCGGGTAAGAACTCTACCAAAGACTCTAAACAACCAAAACAAAAGAGACACCAGAAACGCCATCAAAAAACTCTCGAAAATATGACTGTTGGAAGTGAAAGCACACTAACCCGAAACACAGGTTTAATTGCTGAATATAGCCTAAAACAGGTTCTAGCAGGTCAACAAGATCTCGAAAGGGAAATTGAGCTGACTATTAAGGCGGTTGAACGCCAGAACGAGGCGACTATTCCTGGTGGATCGAGTTCTGAGAAACCAAGACAAGATGTTGGAATTCAAGTTCCTTCTGGTAGTGAAGCAAGTATGGTTATTGGGAATGTTGGGAATCGAAGAGAGAATATCAAGAGTACTGAGTCGGCTACAAGTGAGGCTCGCCGTTCTCGTGGTTTCTGGGGAAAGATGAAGGGGGCTTCGGGTAGGGAGATGGGATCTCGATAGGTGGGTTTGAGATTGGTGGTTAGATTGGATGGATGATGATAGATGATTCATGAGTGATTGTGATGGCTGTGATGCATTGTTATGATTAGAGGGAGGATATTGGAGTCTTGGGTTTGTTTAGAGTTTCTTTCTTTATTGGTATTCGTTATACATAATTAGAAGGGGAGGAAGTGTTGGTGATTGAACTTCTAGGCCTATATTGTACTTTTCTTGATTCAGTCAGTCAGTCATTCGTTTGTATGATTAGGTTTTTTCTCTATATCAATCAATCAATCAAATTCATCCCTTGAATCAAGGTATTGATTCTCACCATATGCTCTTCTGACACGAATTCATCAAATTCATTAAATATGAAGGAACCTAATAACAAGTTAACAATTACTTATGAATTAAATTTTTACCTATTGCTACTTCAAGTTTGATATAAATGCCCTCGTATCTTACCCTCCTCGGCTCCCTTCCTCTTCTTCAGAAAAGAATATACCAATACTATCACATCTACAAATCCAATACAAAATCGCAGCCCACATCTCCACACAAGGTCAACCAAATACCCAAATACCAAGAAACTCCAAAATGTGTGAAGCAGATACTCTCCACTGCCACGTTTGCGACTCTCTAATCCGGCTTTCATGGGTCTAGCTCTGTGGTAACCAACTAGGAGCTCATTGCCCTTTGTTTCATTATGCCAAGCAGTTGTTGTGTCCAGATACGGAGAATGGGTGCGCTAAGTGTAAAAAACACGTTAGTAATAATAATGGTAATCGCCGTTAGGTATATTCCTTTGCTTAGGTGCTGATAATTGGGTGGGGGTGGGGATGGAGATGAGGTGATGATGATGGGTAGTAAAGGGTGGGAGAGGTGGAAATGGGGGAGCGGGGAAGTGAGGGTGGATGGAGAGGAAATATATATATGCGAGGCGTTAATATAACGCCTTTCTAAAATTGAAATGCTTATAGTGGAATAGCTGTGAGAGACTTTTGTGTTTCGTGAGATATATACGAGGGTTTGGCAAATACATTTCACTCCTTTTAAGAAACATTTATCTTGATTCTTGTTTTCTTGCAAATTTTCATGTTTTTTTTATTCATTGAGAAAAATATGTATTTCTCAGACAGAAATATTATGATTTACAGAAGAGCCTTTTCCTCGAGAAGATACGTGTTTTCTCTTTCTCAATTGTGTTATGTATGTGTCATACTCCTCGAAAATCAAATCAAAAAAATTTGTAATGTGATGTCATGTGAAGTAATGTCCTTCTGTCTTTCTCAACTCCATTCTTTCAGGTTCCCTTTGCCATGATGCCATACCCATGCCATGCCATTTGATTCCCCCCGCCCGAACACAAATACAAAAGAAAGTTTCAATCCGTTCCTCCGTTAGTGAGAGAATGAGTAAGACGAGAACGAGATGAATGTGGGTGGGACGTGTAATGTATGATTCTCGTCGAACTGGTGTTACGGCAGGAAGTGTGTGAGGGTACTCGTACAGACGTGTGTTTGTGGGGTGTGTAGAAGCAAAAAACTCCAAATCATTAAGTCAGGCAGGTAGGCCCCAGTTGCAAAGATTGCAATTTAATTTAGTTAGCTAGTTTTAATTCCCAGTTCCCTTTATTGGGCCTCCAGTCTATTGTGTTCTAAGTTCGTGTAGGTTTGCGTTATGTGAGAGAAGTTGTGGTTGGGTGACTGGGAGGGAGAAGAGGGGGAGGGCGTGGAGAAATTAATAGATCTAACCGACGGATTGGTAGAGAAGGAGAGGTTCGCCAACATTCTCAATTTCGGGGATTGTGCATTTCAAGTCGAAGGCTTTGGAGAGGACGATTTTGAATATCTGGATTCGGTTAGTGCGGGGTTCGGAGGTGATAGATAGGGGGGTAAAGATAGGGGGAGGGGTGATATGGGATGGTGGAGGGGTTACCTTTTGGACGTTGATGCTATGACTTGTGCTGCTGAAGATAAGGCTTGCTCTCATTGCTTTTGCAAATCTTCGAGCCTGGAGAAAGACGTGTTAGTTGATGTTGTTGAGCAGAGGAGGGGTAAAAGACATACTTGATTGGAAATTTCTTCTTGATCCTCTCTTGGGAAGTTGACAAAGTGATCATATTTCGTGCCAACCAAGAAGGGAATTGCAGTCTTGTTAAATCCTCTTCCTTGCCGATACCATTCTTTGATACTGTTTAGTGTGCTCTTCCGGGTCAAGTCGAACATGAATAGTATAGCCACGGCATCATTGCAGACTAACGGCAGCATATTCACGAACTCTCTTTGCCCGCCAAGATCCCAAATAGAGAACGTGATTTCAGTATTGCGTATCGAAATGGTCTTCTCCATGAAGTTGACTCCTAGTGTTTGAATGTAATCTTCGTCCCAGCTCCCCTCGACATATTTGACCATCAAAGATGTCTTGCCGATTTGCGCATCTCCGACCATGCCAACCTTTATGACAACACTGTTTCCTGGTCTATTCCGGCTTTGCTCCCCACCATTCGCACTTCGCGCGTTTTGATCGTGGTGGCTCGGGGGCATGTTTCCATAGTTGCCATTGCCTGACAGCCCCGAGTTTGGACGTGAGATAGAGGCCGGGAAAGCTGACGGAGGAGTGGGATAGCGATTATTCGGATCCATCTGTGCGAGGTCAGGTCCAGGAGAGGTCGCGTATGCTTCTAGAGGCTGGTGTATAGGAGGGAGACCGTCAGAATGCGAATGGGTATGGCGTCTAGTTGGCGTGTGTGCTTCTTCGGCATCTCTCATCGCATCGTCCTCCCCCCCCTCGTCATATACCAGCGCCTGCCCCTCTGTTTCCATCTTGTCGACGGCGTCGTGGAACTGACCTGGTGAGTCAGCTGAAAGCGTGGAGGAATCCAGTTTGTCGGTTTAGAAGGGAACTGGGGGATGTTGTTCAAGGGTGAATGGGTAATGGAGGGAGTAGGGCTGAAAACTGTGGATCAACACTTCAGTGCTGGTGCCGACATGAGGTGGAGGGGCAATTTCGTATGATTATGCAGAGAGCTGGGGGCTGGGGGGTGCGGGAGATTCTCGTGTGTTACGTGCTGCAAGAAACCAGGAATTGAGGTTATTCTGATCTCGAAGGCCACCCCTGACAACTGGTCTCGCGGCGCCGATTGCTGGCGCTTCTGTTTGCTAAAGGCGGCCGAACGCGTGCAAGACGGAATCAACGCGACGGAGAGCCAACCAGTCGTGTTTCCAGCTCCAGTTCGACAGCATGCCAAAGCAAGAGTAAGTATCTAGCACATGAATGGCCTTGTTTATCTAGAAGCATTTTGTTGTCTTTTTTTCAAAAGATCCGGATCGTTTCTCGCGTTTTTAGGAGGGGTCGTTGGTCGCTTAGACAGTCCGGATAAGCCTAGTCCAGAAAGCTTCAGAAATCGCCGACCAGACAAGACGACTCAACCACCACCACAGAAATGGCCTCAATTGCACGAACACTAAGGCCCGTTGCCTCGCGCATCATCACCAGATCAACTAGAACCGCAATTCCATGGCGGTTGTCTTCTTTCCAAGCCCGCCCGTTTTCGGCCTCCGGTACTGGTGAGGGCATCCCTCCAACCTCGGGATGGCATGATGTTGATAAAAAGTTTAGTTCAAGCCAAGAAGTACACCAAGGACCATGAATGGGTTGAAGTCTCGGAAGATGGCAAGACAGCATTTATTGGGATCTCCGACTATGCAGCACACGCTCTCGGCGATGTGGTTTATGTTGAACTCCCAACGGTACCAGCGAAGGTTGCGGTGGGAGATTCTATCGGAGCAGTCGAGTCGGTGAAGTCAGCGTCAGATATCAATGCACCAATTTCTTGCACGATTACGGCAGTCAACAGATTGCTAGATGAGAAGCCGGGAACGATCAACAAGGGGCCAGAGGATGATTCGTCGGCGGGAGGATGGGTTGCAAAGGCGGAGGTGGATGAAGCTGGTATCAAGGACCTGGACGGGCTAATGGATGCCAAGAAGTACAAGGAGTTCACAGAGGAAGAGTAAAGAAGATTTCAACAAGGAGCAATATCACTAGTTACATAGAGGTAGTACATTCAACTGTCACATGGCGTTATGGTAGTGGAAGGAGAGACTTATACTTAGCTCTTTGAGAATCCGAAGAGCGGAATTAGATGTACTTTTCCCACCATTCCAACAATCGGGCCGTCTACCTACTCTATGAGTTTTACATGAAGCTATTGCACAATCCATCCTACACTTATGCATTTCCACCCTCTTGGACAATTGGTCGGTTGAGATTAATCAAATCTAAAATTTTGGCCGCACCCTTCTCGACCAAATCCGCAGCCAAGTCTCTCCCAAACTGGTCTGCATCTTCGAGGCTGAGAACTTCACCCAAACGTTGTGACTCTACACACTCTGTGCCATCAAGACTAACAACAATAGCGTTCATCAGAAGCTTTCCCTTCTCGATCCATGTCGACTCAACACCAATGGGAACACTGCATCCACCTTCGAGTGTCCGCATCAAACTTCTCTCCGCCGTTCCTTCCAGAGAAGAAGGCTTATGAGTCAAGTCATTCAATACTTGGAGAGTCTTCTCATCACCTTCTCGGATCTCAATGGCTAGTGCACCTTGACCAACAGCATACAAGTGTTTTCCACCAGGAGTTTTCGAGTCCAAGTATTGTGTGATTCTGCTGCCCCAATCCATTCTGAGTAGACCTGCCGCCGCTAAAATCAAGCACGAATATTCTCCATCCTCAGCATCCAGCTTGCTCAATCTTGTCCCAACATTTCCTCTGACATCCTTGAACTTCAACTTGGGGTATAATCTTTTAACCTGCGCACTTCTCCTAACACTGCTTGTTCCAACCACAGCCCCATCCGGTAAGTCGGACAAACTCTTGTACTCTAATCCCTTCTTCATCACAACACAATCTCTTGGGTCCTCTCTCTCCATAATACATCCAATAACACACTTTGGCGGTAACTGCGTCGGCATATCCTTCAAACAATGAACAATCAAATCCAATCTCCCATCCAACAATTGCGCCTCCAGTTCATGCGTCCACAAACTCTTCGCACCGAACTCATGTAAAGCCGTAGTCTGATTCTTGTCTCCCATTGTGCTCATAGCATGCATCTCATATTGTGCCTCTGGATGCGACTTTTTCAGTGCAGCGAGCACCATTTCGGCTTGTACAACTGCAAGTGCAGATTTTCGGGTACCAATGTGGATTGTTTCTGCTATGATATTTGCTTCGTCTGATTTCCTCTTGAGAGCTGTAGATGGTGCTTCATCTTTGGAGGACTTTTCTTGGATGTTGACTGTGGGGTCGAGAACTGGTCGTGAGGACGTCGAGGGTAATTTTTCGTGGGTGGCCATGATTGAAGAGGTTTAATTGAGGGTTTGGTAGGTTCGGATGAGGAAGTTTAGAGATTTGGGAGGGTAGCGTTTGGAGTTATGTCGTCGGATGAAGCTCACTGGGGTAAGTGGGCTGAATTTGTGGTGGGGTCGGTCGGGCATGGTTTTGTCGGCCGAGGCGGATGCCCATCAGATACATCTGACCTTAGGAATTTGCTCTAGCCCTAAAATTTGTTTACTCTTCATAAGCGGCTGTCGTGTGAGATACCCTTGCAATCGTTTTCGTACTAACAATTATTTTAATGGATTCAGAAATCATAACATTCAAATACCACACCAAGGTAATAATGTAGGCCAAAATACAAAAAGAATCTTCTCTTTGAGTCCTTGTGGTAAATTGTCTACGTTCTTCGGGTTCCTCTAGAGCTTTCAAGTACTATAGCCGCTGCCCCAGCACCTCCAATTCTAGTAGAATGAATTGCTGCACGTATATTGAGAACAAAATCAAGCCTCGACTTCATAATCCAAAGGGTGACAGAATATAGGCCTCAAGGTGGCAAGAAAAACGAAGGCTCTAGCACTACAAATAGTCTCGTATAAACATACTAATAAGCAAGTGTAAAAAGTTGTACATTCGAATTCTGTCCCATTGAAGGTTCACAGTCATTTGCATTTCTTTTTCAAAATTGTTGCCTTATTATCCTGTTGACATGCTTAAAAAGCACTCTACGCGGGTTCCTAGGCCGCTGCCAAGACTTTTAAAGCGCGTCGTGATTTGAAACCTCGAAGTCAACAATCGCAATCGCAACTTGCAATCCTACACAACCACAACCTCACAATCCATCAAAATGCCTCACGCACGCAAGCAGAAGGAAGAGGATATCGATCTTGAAGATGATGGGGCGGGCGAAATCCCTACGATAGAGCCGTATACGGTTTTGGGAATAGAGAGGAGTGCAACGGCGGATGAGATTAAGTCTGGGTATCGTAAGGCTGCTTTGAAGCATCATCCAGGTACGTGATTTCCTCTCCAATCTCTTACGAGTTCTTTATGAAAACTTGTGCTCCTGCATGGGTATTATTGCGCATCTGTTTCTTCATCATTGATCCTCACATTCTCCATTTGCTCACCTTCACTTTAGACAAGGCACACCCCGACAAGAAAGACGAGGCGCATACCAAATTCCAAGAAATCGCATTCGCATATGCCGTTCTCTCCGATCCAATCCGTAGGAAACGGTACGATCTTACTGGTTCAACTGCAGAATCCATCTCTGTTGATGATGATTTCAGCTGGTCCGATTTCTACGCCGAACAATTTCGCGATATAATCACACCTAATGCTATCGAGGAGTTTTCTAGAAAGTACAAGGGATCTGATGAGGAGAAAGATGATATTATCAATGCATATACCAAGTTCAAAGGCAATATGGGGAAGTTGTATCAAGTAGTTCTGTTGAGTAATCCGTTGGATGATGAGGATAGGTATAGGGTTGTTATTGATGAGGCGATTGCGAATGGAGATGTAGAGGCTTTCAAGGCTTATACTGAGGAGACTGAGGCGAGCAAGGAGAAGAGAATGCAAAAGGCTAGGAGGGAAGCTAAGGAAGCTGAGAAAGCAATACAGGAGTTAAATGCTAAGAAAGAGAAGAAAGAAAAAAAGCAAGCCGGAGAGGATTCTTTAGCTGCGATGATTCGATCAAGACAATCTGAACGGATGGGGTTTCTGGATAAGTTGGAGGCGAAATATGCTGCTGAGGAGAATTTAAAGAAAGCTGGAAAGAAGGCTAAGGGAAAGGGTAGGAAAGTTCAGGATGAGGACGGAATTCCTGATATGCCTACTGAAGAGTTTCAAGCTGCGGCTACGAAGTTGAAGAGAGGAACTTCTGTGGACGAAAGTGCATCCAAGGTTAAGCGTTCCAAGCGTATGAAAAACTGACCTGAATGCATTTATGGGTGTTGTGTTTGGGGTGCTTGCTTTATGGAGTTGATGGACACGGAGTCTTGAGGGACTAGAACACAGCCAATGTTTTCAGCACGAAGGTTATGACATTGAGAATGCGCAAATCTTTTTACAATTAAATACTACAGCAAGTACTTTAATAAAAATATAAAAGACTTACTTAATCATACGATTAGTGACTTTAGTCCATAGACTCTCATGATCACAAAATTCATTCCGTTATCTAGGTCTCGTGACTTCGCGTTATCTTCGTTCTGGGGTTTCTTTGACACGTCCACATCAAACAAATTCAAACTCCTCTACTCCTCGCAAACACCATCCATACAACATTAACAATGCTATGACATCAACATCACCTATTGCTGACTTAGTTATCTATCCGGACTATTGCCATAGTCTTTCGCCAACGATTGGGAAATGGTGTCCGTTGCGTGCGATAGATGTACATGCACTCAAGGATGTTGGAGTATTTTCTGATGGTATGCAGCTGCCACTACCACTGCCATTGCCACTGCCACCCCAACATATTTATTTATGGATCTTCCAGTCAAAACATACCTAGCTAATGAAGACACGATAGAACGAACCCTTTACCACCACCTCAACCACCCAATAAAATGGGTACGTCTCATCGGTGTCATAGTCGCAGTCGACGAGTTCTACGGGAGAAAGGTATATACGTTGGATGATAGTAGTGGGGATTGTATAGAATGTACATGTATTGCCCCCGCACCTCTGCCAACTCCTCTGGCTATACCTTTACATCCCAATCAAACTGGTCAAGACATCGCACCTGCGACAAAAGTCCCTGTAACTAGAACTATTTCTAAACTTGAGAAGGAGAAAGAAGCGCAAGAGAAAGAAAAAGGAGAGATATCAGTTCAGAAACCGAGGGTTCCTTGGGATAGGTTGGATGTTGGGGTTGTGGTGAAGGTTAAGGGGAAGATTGGAGAGAGGTGGGGGCTTAAACAGGTGGAGGTGGTGAAGATAGAGGTGGTTGGGTGTACCGGGGTGGAGGTTAGGTGTTGGAATGAGGTAGAGAGGTTTAGGAGGGAGGTCCTTGAGAGGGCTTGGGTTGTTAGTAGGGAGGAGGAGGAGGAATGTAAGAAGGTCAGGGAGAAGGAGATTAGAAGGGTGAGGAAGAGGGCGGAATATGAGAGGGATAAGGAGGAGAGGAGGAGGGTGGAACGTGAGAAGAGAAGGGCGGGACATGAGAGGAAGAAGAGGATAAAGGAGAAGGAGACTGAGTATCGGAGTGGGAATTATAGAGTTGAGCATCGAGATAGAGAAGCCTCGGGAGGAAGTCGCGGCGACAGTAAGGAGGATAATCTGGATAATAGGCCTCGACAGGACGACTCGCAAAGAGCTCGAGACCGCCAAGAACTCAAGCGGAAGAGAGAAGATCAGGCTGAGAGGGCTAGCCATAGACAAAGACGAGATACGACTGCACGGCCACATTCTGCACAGAGAGTAGTAGGTGGAAAGTAGGATTGATCAAGGATTTGCTTTGCGACATTAAATAGCGGTATATCACATTGCACTCTGCCATCTACCCTGGGATAGCCCCGGACTTGATGCTAATGCTCGTCACAATAGAGAGGGTTCTACGACGCCGCTTTTCGATGGGCAATCGGCTGAGTGCATTTGAATATCGAATCAATCCACGCACGAAAAATGGCGCATGCGGTATGTCTACCGCTGCCCCGTCGCGCTGGAGGCCTCGCCATCAAGACTTGACGCGACGGCTTCGTCGGCTTCCTCAAACCAGGGGACCTGATTACTGGCGTCCACTCGCCCTCTCTCGTGGGCGTGTGCTGTCGCGTGCCAAGGGTGGCAGTGCAAGGGGATAACGTGCATGTTGGGCGGGGTCCGTACGTCAGCGATCTGGATCGCCGTTAGGTGGCCATAGCTCCTTCTGGCCTCTGGCTTCTGCGGGCATTGGCGCCTTCAGATGAGAACGGCCGTTGGCATGCCTGTGTAGAAATAGCGGATGTTGAAGGCAATTTCTGTATCGATGATCGAGCACAACTGTTCGATGGGGGACTGGTGACTCCGGTGTGTTCGCGAAGATGGCGTCAAGAAACCCCCGCGGGCTTTCCTGACAGCCACGCACGTTGCTGGGGCAGCTATCAAATGAATTCCAAACTCCTGGAGCTTAGAATGCCAGAATGCCAGCCCGCATGCCGTCGCAAGCCTCTTCAGGACGCCTCTCTATGGACGGTAGCAATCGCGACTCTCAATTGCCACTGCGCTGGGCCCAATTGCAGGACGGAGCACCAGCGCCCCTGCCCAGCATCAACATCCAGCCTGTTTTGTAGCTGGGCCAGGAACATCGGGGCATCGAAGCGTGCAACATTCGTTCCTACCCTGCCGTCAGCTCCCACCTCTCCCACCTCGACGTCCTTCCAAATCCGCGCCCTCCCATCCCACGCGGAGCCAGACCCCTTCTCGTGCACGCCGTGCTCCATGCTCCGTCCTCCATATTCCATACTGCACTTGTCACGGACTGTCTCTCCTCATCCGCGGTTCCGCGCCGTGCAATTGGTGGCTCCACGGCCATCCCAACTATTTGGTAGCACTCACTGATCCCTCCCTCCCTATCAACGAACGAGGCGCAGCACCTGGTTTTCGCACATCAACCACCGGCAGAGCAGCGTGCCAAGATGGTGGGTGAGTGATATTCCCTTCTCCTCGCGCGTCTCAGTCCGTTTGAATGTCCATCGTTCCATTTTCAAGCGCCAAGTCAAGCGCCAGCTAGTCCATAGACAAAGACGCCCTACGCTCTTATCCGTGGCTGGTGCCCACGATCGCATTTCCTTTCTTTCACCTCACCGCGCATCACCTCGCAAGACAATCGCAAGAGCTTGATGCCCCCCAGCTACAGTCCCATCCAGATCCCTATCCCAACCTCCATTGACTCGATATTCTACTTCTCCTTGGCCTCAATCTTAGCACTGCCACACGGCCAAGGGCCAAGCAAACCTTCTTTTATTTGTGTGGCTGGCTAACTTTCGACCTCGGTGGTACTTTGGAACAGCAGTAACCTCATATCGCCAACAAATAAGTCGCGTTAAATCTGGCACCTATCGAAGGACTTCTTCGACACTCACAGAAGGCATGCCGATCAATCCCTCCACAAACGGCAATGGCGGGGCCAACGGAAATGCGACGGAACAGACAGCACTGTTAGGAGTGCCAGATAATCAAGAGCCTCAGCGCAAGGGGACGCTGACAGCCTTTTTCGAGTTTATGGTGAACAAGAATCATACGGCGGGAACTGACTCTGAGAACAAGTTTGTGTCGATTCCTGCAAGGATCTTTCATGTTACTAAAGTCACTTTGTACAGCAATTATGTCAATATCCTCCTGGTATTTGTGCCGCTGGGTATAGTTGCTGGCGCAATGGGCTGGAATCCCACGACTGTTTTCATTCTCAATTTCTTTGCCATTATTCCTCTAGCCGCCGTGCTCTCGTTTGCGACGGAAGAAATCTCGATAAAGCTTGGACAAACAATGGGTGGACTTTTGAACGCTACCTTTGGTAATGCCGTGGAACTTATCGTGTGTCCTGCTGTACTATCCAATGAAAGAATTATTGCTGACTTATATGCAGGTGAGTATTGTGGCGTTGAGAAATGGAGAAATCAGGATTGTACAATCTAGTATGTTGGGTAGTATTCTGTCGAATATTCTTCTGGTCCTGGGGTGCTGCTTTGTAGCAGGTGGTATTCATAATACCACAGCCGGTACTGTGATGGGAATTCAACAGGATTTTAATCAGACTGTTGCATCCACCATGTCCTCATTAATGGCTGTAGCGTCGGCTTCTTTGATTATCCCAGCCACGGTATGTTGGTTCCTAAAGGGGTCTAGAATTTCCAGCTGATTAGGAAAAGTTATACGCCGCTCTTTCAGACGCTTCCCTCGATTTGCAATCTAACATCCTGATCCTCTCTCACGGAACTGCTATCATTCTTTTGATACTTTACGTTCTGTACCTGGTCTTCCAACTTCGAACCCATTCAAACCTGTTTGATGCAGAAGCTCAAGCAGACGAGGAGGATGCTGAAGAACCTTCGATGTCACCGTGGGCTGCAACAGGAGTTCTTGTGGTAGTCACAATCGCTGTTGCTATTTGCGCTGAGTACCTAGTCGATTCGATTGACTCCCTCGTCGAAACAGCACACATCTCGAAAACCTTTATTGGTCTTATCTTGCTACCTATTGTCGGAAACGCCGCAGAACACGTAACCGCTGTGGTCGTTGCAGTGAAGGACAAGATGGATCTGGCTATGGGAGTGGCAATCGGAAGTTCCATGCAAATCGCTCTACTCGTTACGCCTTTCCTAGTTATCCTTGGGTGGATCATCGGACAACCCATGACGCTTCATTTCCAGACTTTCGAGACGGTTGTTTTCTTCTTGAGTATGCTGGTTGTTACATACGTCATAATAGATGGCAAATCAAATTGGCTAGAAGGTAGCATGGTAAGATATCTTCCCTGGTGTTAGGTATATATACTAATTAAGTCCAGCTCCTGGGTCTTTACTTCATAATTGCCCTCGCCTTCTTAGTCTACCCCGACAATGTGGGCAAGAGTTCGATAACCGTTGGTTGACGATTGGCAGGACTGGGATGATGGAGAAATTAATTGGTCTCAAAGTCTGCCTTTGCAATCTCCAGCGGGGTAGGATGTCCAAAAGTACTTTTAGGGTTCACTCGAACAAGCGGAGTGATTACGGGAAAAAGGGAGATTGAGGGTTATGATGAAGTTGTTAAATCACCTGTACAAAAAATCTCCTTAGTGTCTTCTCCTCTAGTTATCTTTCGTAGTGCAAGTAATACATTGCATTATAATTAGTAGCTGTTGACATCTTGACATCAGCAATTATGTATCTATAACAAGTTAAATCAACACCGTCCATCGATTTAGACCACACAGCCAAGAGCAATGAGCAAATCGACATCCCCGATATCAGCCATATTTAGCAATAACATACACGCAAGAGCCCAAACCAGGTATAATATATCTCATGAGCAAACCTCCCCCTTCATTTATCCAACCTTACTCTCGCAAATCTTAATAATAATAAAGATGGAAAAGCATATAGTTATATAAATTTAAATTACTAAAACATGATATGATATAATATAAAACATCCTCCTTCACAACACCAAGTTATTTCTCGAGGTGTTTAATTAATTTCCTCCTTTTTTTTTTTTCTACGAATTGTATTATATTATATGTTTAAAACCTACTTACCTCTATCGACTAGCTTGATTGATTGTAAATATCATCGTAGTATAGATACGAGTGATGGGGGGTTTCTTCTGATTGAAGTTTTTTTTTATAATTTCCTTACCGCGACATAAAAGCGTAGTGATCAGGAGGAGTATAGAGATAGGCCATTTATGGATCGTTCTTGTCTTGTTCTAGTTATGTATGAGTGGGTAGTCCTCTAATCGTGGGTTGTTGAAGTAGTGCTACGATTAGTTGTCGTACTAGAAATTCAGACTTATTGGGCCTCCCTCTCTGATGAGGTCCTCATGTGATGGATGAACCTATTCTTGAGAAATTGGTGGAATATGATTCTTAGTTGGGACCTCTCGTGGGGTGAGAGAGAGAGGGGGGGGGAATTTAGGGGACTTGAAGATCAGGTATATGATTTCTGACGGGTATGGTCTTAGAGATCATACCGCTCAATCTTGACTCTCGTTGAGATATCTTCTATACTAGAGCCTACCATCGGCTACGCGATCGAGGTCCTTGCTTACCTATCCTTAAACTTGTGTTGTTGGAAGGTCGTGAAGTGGTTCATTCACAGAGTACTGATATATTCTGTCTTGGGCGAGCCTTCTGCGTAGGTGAGGGTCTTGGATAATTTCTTGGATTGGATGTGGTTTTCTAGAACATGGTCTACGAGCCTGAACGCTTTTCATGCTGGTGTTGTGGGAGGGGTTTGGGAGCTCCTCCAATTCGATTGAGGAGCTGTTGAAGATATTGTCTTCATTGTGGTAGTGTTGAGATAAGGAGGAGGAGGAGAGGAAGGAAGAAGAAGAAGGAAGTGGAGAGAGAGGGCGAGAAAGTCTTTCTGTCACGTAAAAATGTTTTGGGTTTTAAGTACCCTGATACTTAAATCACTGATAACACATGATTTTCTCCGTGACACTTTCTGATTATGCTAAGACTCGGCACTTAGGTAGGTAGGTAGGTAGGCAGGTATCTATATCTTATCATCATCCATCCCTTTCTCATGAGGTTCCCGGCCTCCCTCACTCACTTACTCACGCACCCACGCAACTAATTAGGCCGAAAAGTACTTTTTAGTATGCTCTCCCTACTTCGGTATAAACACACTCGTACAATACATGTAAATCGAAGCCTCTGATTCTCTACGGTTTCTCATAGGCAAGTACAGTCTGTACCCTGCAAAGTCCGTACGTAAAGACGCCGTGATGATTTTTTTTGAAGTGACGCTCCGTTGGTCCTTTGGGGGCTATAAAGAAGTAAGTTAACAAGCAGAGGAAGAGTTATATTAATAAAGGTCTACGGAAGCTAGAAACTACTTATAGTCGACCACCACGTAGCCCTTTCCGAGTTACTGCCGTGGCGGCGGTCTGTGGTCCTGCAATAGAAGAAAAGGATGGCCTCCACGGCAATGGCTAGCGGAGCGTTATATACTTTCCAGATAAGGGGGAGGGAACTTCGAAACAGTTGGACTTCGCATCAGAGCATAGTTTGTTCAAGACGGAAAGAGCAGTTACTTTGAAGGAGTCATGGCAAGTCAATAATTTAATCCCCTCTGAGAGAAAATCTAACTAACTCTTTTCCACAGCTCCTGGGCCTTTACATCATCATCGCCCTAGCATTCCTGGTATACCCAGATGAAGCAGCATCAGGAGAAGGAGTCCAATCTATCAAATCTTTGCTTGGTTATTAAGTCTTGGTCTCTCTGCCTTTTTTCTCTCTTGAGGAGCTCTAGTATGGAGATCGATACCCCGTTTTTCTTTATTGATTACTTGGTGCAGGTTTTTTTTTTCTGCAGATAATTTAAAATTACTATGGATTTATTTTCCCCCATTTTTCTTTTTCTTTTTCTTTCCTTTCCTGTCCTGTTGTTTTTTCTAGGGGGCGATAAATGGATTGAGTGAGGAGGGAGGAAAAGGGTTCATAGAGTATACCTTAGAGATGATCAGTCGAGGGAGGGGAGGGGGCTCCTTTGGTGAATCGATGGTTTGAATTGAGGGGATGGGGGGCGTATGGATTGATGAAGGAAATGAAAAAGAGATTGCAAATCTTTGAGGTTATGAGATTGAGATTGAGGGGTCGTAGGTGTTGATTTTTTTTCTCCCGACTGAGGCGGATAAGTGTAATATCTAGGTTTGACACATGACTATGGGGTTTAGAGGTTCGCTGAGTAATTTTCCGCTCTTTTCCCTATAGCGTTTTAGAATCCATTTTTGAGAGTAAAACAGCTGGATCTAGTGATAAACATAACTAGCTGTCGCGAATTTGCCTTGGATTATTTCGGGGACGAAAAATCTTTTGCCTCCAATGTTAAGAAGGAAACACCCTTTATAATATAGTTATTCTAAAATCCATAATGGAATAATGATTTCTAGTAGATGAAATAACTTGTCTTGAGGTTTGTCTCGCGAAGACTGCGTAATATAGGCAACTAACCAGCCATATCTGCACGAGCCACGCCACTACAACTCAAAACATATATCAACTTTGTCCGTATCGCATATTGGATCAGATACTCTTTTGAATAGGGAGATGAAACATGAGTATATTCTCGAGTCATCGGGAGTTGTCAGAGACTCTTATCTCCCCATAAACGTTTTGTGAGGGATAGGCACGAGGCTCTGCACCAGCCACTACAGTTCACAGCTCCATTTTATGATTGACGATTGAGCCCCAGGGCTGTTGACCGGACCTCGATGCAAGCAGGTCTAACTTAGTTGAACCGTAGGGATGTTTACAGGCGATGCATATCATCGCCTGCAAGCAACGGGGCGTCCAGAGCACTTTCTAACCAGGGATGGGTAGGCAGACCGAGTTTCCCAGCTGAAAGAAGATATCGCAACCGGCCCCAGTTCGTCGCTTGGCCTGTCTTACAGCACATGGTAACCAGGTGTCAAACCAGGCTGGGGGAAGCCCTATTACTCTCTGCTGGTCCTGCAATGGAAAATAAATTTACCTAGTAGTGCTCAAGGTCTGGCACCCACCCCGCTGGCGCGTGGACTACCCCCCAGGTGAAATCTCTCCATGTCGCTGTTCATTTGTGTAGAAGTAGAGGCCTTATGCCCACCCTTCTTAGGGAAAAAAAATGCAATCCGCACACGCTTGAAAACGCCCTTTTGAAGAACCTTTGTTATGTGATCACCATGGAGAAATAGCCAGAAAACCTATACCCAAGCCGCTTCCCCCAGGCATCTATTCCGGCAACCGATGAAACTCCTGGAAAAGGACGGAGCAACCTGCAACCCTGCCACATGTCAGGGTCACATTGGCCCCGGCGCTTATAGCCTGTCTGCAATATATCTTGGCCCTCCCCCAGCTTTGCCTCAACAACTCCGTGCCTAACTTATATACCCCCTACTTTTCGAAAACTACGACTTTTCGCGGGTCCGCCGAGTATTCACGATGGCTCTGGTGGTTCCTCAGGAAGAGGTCTCACCGCAATCTCCGACTTTGGACAAATTGCTCACTGCAGATCAAAGCATTCTCCTGGATACCATCGACAAGCTGCGGAACCATGGAGTGAACAAATACATCAAACTACCCCAGATCATTGTGTGTGGCGATCAGTCTTCGGGCAAAAGCTCTGTTCTCGAGGCGATATCACACATTTCATTTCCACGGGGGAGAGAGATTTGCACCACATTCCCTACAGAACTGTCGCTTCGACGGGGTTTACATCGAACTGTCAAGGTAAAGCTGAAGCCATCTGTTTCACGCCCCGAAAATGAGAGAGTGTCACTTGCGAGCTACCAACCACTCGCCGGCCAACTAGAAGACTTCGAGCCTCTGGTAACTCATGCAAAAGAGCACCTTCGACAAAACCCAGGTTCCGATCGAAAAGCAGACTCCTTTTTCGAAGACATACTCCATGTCGAAGTTACAGATCCTAATTGGCCACCTCTATCCCTCGTTGACCTGCCAGGGTTAATTTCATCGCCAAATCCGCAGCAAAATGCAGAGGATGTTGAAGTTGTCAACAAGATGGTCTCTAAATACATGGAGAACCCAAAGAGCATCATTCTAGCTGTAATTTCTGCAAGTTATGAGCTTCCGGTACAGAAGGTTTTTAGCATGATCCAAAAATACGATCCCCAAGGCAAACGTACTATTTGTGTCCTGACGAAGCCCGACAAAGCTGATCCCGGAGCCAACGACATGCCACAATTCGTGCAGTATGCCCAGAACAAGCTTCCAGGTTACTCTTTTGAGCTTGGCTGGCATGTTGTGATGAATCGTGGACACGAGTCTCAGTTGCAAACGTTGGACGAGAGAGACGAGGCTGAAAAGGATTTCTTCGCGCAGGCTTCTTGGAGCGGGAAACTCCAGCGTGATCAACTAGGTATCGACAAGCTTCGCGATCGTCTCAGCACTTTACTCGAGCGTCATACTCGTGCAGAAATGCCTGGAGTCCTCAAGCAAATTCGAGAAACACTTGATAAGTCCCGCGACGAACTCACCAGACTCGGGCCAGCTCGAAAGAAAAGCGAAGAACAAAGGACGTACCTCACCACCATTAGCCAACATTTTGAAAACCTCGTGAGACAAGGTATAAATGGTCATTATGATGACCCTTCCTTTTTTCTACCAGAACTCCCAGAATCAGACTCTCGAAAACTCCGCGCTGCCGTACAGAACCTGAATGAAGACTTCGCAAAACGGATGCATGAGAAAGGCCATGCGAAGCGAATCGTAAACGAAGTGATCGAAGTAATCAACAACACTTCAGCTTCGCCTGAAGTGATTCTACGTCGCGAGTATATTCAGCACATCAAAGCTCTCTCGCGAAAAAATAGGGGGATGGAACTGATTGGGACTCCTAACCTTCGTCTTGTCCGTGACCTGTTTATTGAGCAATCCCGCCCATGGAGAGTACTGGCAAGAGAACACCTGGAGACTGTTGTAGAAGTTGTTATTGAGCATCTAGCAACTGTTTCGGACAATGTTGCCTCGCCAGAAACGGCTGCTGCACTCCGCCGAGAGGTAGTTTTCGACGCCATAGAGAGCCGCCGCAAGCGAGTGATGGAGAAACTTAAAGAACTTCTAAGGCCACACGAGAAGGGGCATCCTATTACCTACAATCTAGCTTATGTTGAAAATTCTAGAAAATTAGCCAAAGCCGATGTTAAAGCTAGGTTGGAGTCATACCAACATCAAATTGTACAAAATGTAAACGATAGCAGGGCCTTTGGGGTGCCTCTGTCCGTACCTCAAGGTCTTCAAATTCACCAGGTTATGGATGCATTAAAGCTTAATGCTGAGGACATCGAAGAGGTAGATTGCACGGATATCTTTAATAGTATGCAGGCGTACTATGAGGTAAGTTTTCTATCCAATTCTTGACATCTAGCTTCTGTATTACAGCAATTCCTAACATCCTCAGGGAGCATTATGCACATTCATCGACAATGTAGCCGTGCTCGCGGTGGAAGGCTGCTTAGTCGATGGTTTGGACAAAATATTCAGTGCCACAGAAGTCATTAACATGGACGACCAGAAGCTTTCAGCTCTTGCAGCCGAGTCCGAGCAAGCTCAAACTGTACGCCAAGAGCTAGAGCAAAAAGTCGCTGCTCTCCAAGATGCGCAGAGAGAATGCATTAGAGCTGGTAAGATTCAGACTTAATTCAGGCCAAATGAACGGCTTGGAATTAGATAGCTGACAGGTGTTAATTTTAGGAGTGATCCATAAACGTCCAAATTATGAACCTCACGTCACACCTCTAAATAGGGAACCCTCCCCATATCTCTTGAGTAAGCCACCTCCAACTGCACGCCCGGCCAGTGCTCAGGAAATAAGAGCAAAGAAGGCTAGCTTTGGTGGAGGTCTTGAGACGCCCCTGCCGGCGCCGACATCCACAACAAACCCCTCCCTAAACATTTTAAGAGAAGCTACTTCGATACCGACACCCCAAATTACAGGGTTATTCGGAGGATCTGCTCCAGCTTCGACGCCAGCGAAAACTGGAGGATTGTTTGGAGGGCCTGCCCCAACACCGATGCAGGCGAAAACTGGTGGGTTGTTTGGAGGGCCTGTCCCAGCTTCGACACCAGTGAACACTGGAGCGTTATTTGGAGAACCTGCTCCTGCTTCGACATTTAGAGGAGGGGTTACTGCCAGGAGCCTATTTGGCAATCCACCTCCTCCACACTCCGGTACCCCCTCGGGCTTTGGAGCATTCTCTACCCTCGCTACTCCTGGTAATAGTCCATTCGGTGATCTACCTTCTCGGCTCTCTGGCCCTTCATCCTTTGGACCGCTCGCTAGCGATACTCCTAGTAAGAGTGCATTTGGCAATCCACCTCCTGCAAACTCCGGAACACCGTCAGCTTTTGGATCATTCCCTCCACTCGCCTCTGTCATCAGTAACAAATCAGGCGATGCTCCAAGTAGGAGTGTATTCGGAAGCCCAGCTCCTACAAACTCCGGCATCTCCTTGGGTTTTGGGTCATCTGTAGCCTCTCCCTCAGCCGTCGGTAGCGATAATAATCCAGATAACACTGCTAATAAAAGTGTATTTGGTAAACCACCTGCTGGAAACACCGGCTCCTCGGCCTTTGGGTCATCATTCAGCGGTAATAATGAGCCAGGTAAAACTCCCATATCAAACACATCTTCCAAGCCAGCAGTTTGGAGTAGTATCCAGAACAATTCTGGATTGGATACTTCTCCCAATATACTAAACCATTATCAGGTTCTTCCAATATATCTAAGTGATTTAATATCGTTTGAGGTATGCTTTAATTTCTACTACAAACATAGTTTTCTTTTTCTTTTTTCAAAGGGCTAATTTTAGAGTAGGAATTGCATCTTCTAGAGAATCCATTTGGAGATAGGGGAGTTAAGTTGCGGGACAAGATTAATGAAGACAGGCTTCCGGAGGATAAATTTACGCTCTTGGAGTGTGCGAGATTGACGAAATTCTCCTAAGGTTTTTGTTGGTGGTTTGCAGTGACTCGGTGGGAGGTTAACGGCAATGGAGTCTTTTTCATGTAAGATTATGGAGGGCAGTAACAAGGATACTTATAGTTAGGCAAGGCTTAAGAGAGGAAATTTGATCCAATGCTTTGAGCTAGGCTATATCGCCTCGCGGTGTCAAATGCATGGGTTTTTGCGTTACTTGTAGTCAATTATAAAGCTATAACAACTTACTCATCAATCCCACGTGCAAAATCCAAGGAACAACCTATTAAGTTCAAAGCCACATCCTAAATTCAAGCTATATCCCTTCACCTTCTTTGTAACCAACTTTTCTAACCTAAGAAAAGCTCACAAACGTCAAACAAGAACAGAATTATCGCTTAGTCGATCATACAGAATCTTTCCTAAATCAGGATCCATAGACTAGAAAAAACATCAAAAACATACGACAGTAAGTATTCGCTAGTAGCCACCCACCCAACTACCACCTACTAAAATTATTGAGTTCTGGAGAGCGAACAGGATCCGCTATTCTCTATAATCTATAGCCGTATATAACAGGAGGGGTAATACTGGGACTTATGTCCCAGGAGAAAATCTCCGTTTTTATGAGGTGATATTTGAGGAAAATTTTCTAAGACTACATTTACTCAATTGCGTCATAATTTAATGATTTTACAATTTAATAGGAGATAAAAACACACTTCTTAAACCCTTGACACCTAACCTCTCTTCCCTTAAGAGACTTTAAGACTGATAGAAAGGAAGCATGAAATTAAATTTCGTAATATGAATAAGAGCCGCAGTAAGTACCACAGGTCTTGGATGTGAAGTAAACCTTTATATTAGAATAATCTCAAATTCGTATAAGATATGATTTATATTATTGACTCAAAATTTTTAGAGGAGAGCCAATATGATCTTATAATCTTTATGAAGAAAGGGAATATGTCAAAGATGGAAGATTTTAATTCATTACCTACAATGTACTTCCTAAATGGTAGAAACGAAATTCCTTATTCTCAAAAAAAAAAAGTAAGACGCTTTACTAGTTACTTTATTCATGGAAGATAATTTGATATAATTACTGTAGGACACCAAATATATTAAAATTTCTTAAATCATGTTGGTTATTTCCTGGGATATATGTGTGCGATAAATAATGGAGTGATCTCTTACAGTAATTTTCCTCTCTGTAGCAGTGGAGTTTTCGGAGTTTGGGAGTGGTGAGTGTGAATTATTCACAAGCCTAAGAAGTTTGGAGAAGTTAGGTTTTTAGCTCATGAAAAAACTGCTGTTTCTTTGTATAGCTTTAAAGTAGAACTAAAAATGTTTTCTTTTAGGGTGATTCACTGTTGACTTCCTAAACGCGAACCTTCTTTCTTGACTTTCAGTAGCTGCTCTTTTCAGAGCCAATGCTGGGCTTGCGAAATAATCTGTTGAATAACCCTAGGGGGCTCGACAGTAAGAGTGATGGCCATTTTATGAGAAAGTGTTATGACAGTTTGGTTAAGAGTTAAAAGTGTGGTCGATAGTTGTGGTAGATTTTGGGATATAATATCGAAGAATAAGTTATAGCCATGTTTCCTCGAAACTAACAACTAGAAGAAGCCGTGATGACCGGAATGCCATTACAAATCACATCTATCATAACAGTAAAAATCGAAGACTTGATAGTCACTAAATCATCATCAATTATGTAAATAAATACACGCTGGTATCATATCACTTAACCTGGAACAAGTCCCAACGACAAACTCATCCCTTAACAACACTTTTCTTCATACATTCGCCTAAAAAGCAGACATACTCTTCATGCTAAATAGAAATACACTGGGTATGTGTGCAAGCAATGCCCCCGCGAATAGCCCAAAGCCCAAGTGACACAAAACAATTAACAAAATCAAGAATAACAAAAAAACCACCCTAAGGAAAACTCTCAAGGAGTATTACAATTCTTATTCCTTGTGATTTGATTCTTTTTTAAGGAATGCCCCTATTTTTAAAATATTAGTAGTTGGTGCTGAAGGATCGAAGCTATTCTTTATTGACGCATAGCTTCGCTTTCGGCGACTGAAATTGGCTTTTCTGTCATGGCTGCGAGGCGGAAGAGGTGACGTGCCTGGGCTGTTGTATCGTAGTCTACTGTTCCGGTATCTAAGGACAAGTATTAGTCTAATACTTGTTTTTTAAGTGCGTATGAAGTGGCGCGTGATCAAAGATAGATAGAGAAGGAGGGACTTACGTAGAGTCTGCCTTCCATCAAATATAACTACACTATGCTTCTCCCAGTGTACCCTAGCTTGGAAGTCATGGCCCTCCCGTATAATACTCATCACCAGTCTCATCACAGCCTCCGCTTCTCGATCCTTCAAGCCGAGAATTTCCTCGACAAACTCCTCATTGTAGAAAATACACTTTGCCCCAGTGACAGGATGAACTCTTATAACTGGATGCTCAGAGTTCACTGGACTACTTCGGACTGGTTGCTTCGCTGCTTTGGTATGAGAGATAAGCTTCCTGGACGAGTGGACAGCGGAAACTTTGCTGAGCATGGTTTGGAATGCAGGTGAGAGGCGTTTGTAAGCTTCTGCTGTATCGGCGATGATAGTATCGCCCCCCACGTCCGGGCATGCTAGTATCCCCAGCATCACGTAGCCAGGTGGCTGATGCTCATAGGATACATCATGATGCCAGAGTGTGGTGCTCATTTTGTGACTGAGAAAATTCGATATCTCGTCCTCGTTTGCGTCTCGGTGGATTATGTGAAATTCTGGGAAACCGACTACAGATCCAGATACTGGCTGGTGAGATAATGGCCCAAAGTGTTCCATGAAGTCTACCTGATTCTGCGGTCCGGAGTGTAGGAAGGTAGACTGAGATCTGAGAACAATGAATTTGCGTTCACAAACCAGAAGAGCGAGCTCGTCTTTGGCAGCAGCAGAGAGTGTTTCCAGCTCGACTCCTGATAGGATCGTTCCCATGCGGGGTGTTACTGGTGTCGAAGTGACCCCCGGAGTGAAGAGATGGGGTTTGCTTTTGTCTGCTCGTAGGGCGGGATCTGAGTAAGGAAACGGTTGGACTTCATCGAACCATAAATTTGGTTCCCAGACTGGAAGATAGGAGGGGAACTCTGTTCGTGTTTCGATTTGGCGTTCATATTCTTCTGACTCTCTCTTGTATGGTATGTTGATGTCGTAGGCCGTTTTGGGTTTAGAAAGGTACTCTTCGATGATATCTCCGATTCTGCTAGGTGCCATGGCTGAAATTGTCGCAAATGTAGATATCTAAGAAGAGTTTTATTCAAGTGGAAAAGTTAGAGAAAAATGTCAAAGTCTCTAAGCAAATTGCCTGGGGTTGTAAAGCCCATAACTGCTCAAAATCCAAACCCACCCCTCGTCAAGTTATCAAAGAGATCAAACATTGATCATGGGCTAATCCAGAGTATTGAGGTTGCTCCCGACAGCAGGCGGTGAAGCTAAAGCATACAGCCCACACAGAGCATTCGGGTCGAGGAGTGGGACAGGGGAAGGTCACAGCAGAGCGTTTTAATATCGAAGAAAGCCTTGAAAAGGCGGGCAGCTTCGAGACAGAGAAACGTGGACATGAATTACGTGTTTCTCCGACCCTCCACACTCAAAAAGATACGCATGCAAATTTTCCATGATTACTCGGCGAGAAGCCTCAGACCAATCGTTTGCCTGAAGAATTGTAACATGTCAATTGCTCGTGCGGACGTTTTTCGTGCTTCCAGTCACTTCTGTGCAATGTATGCTATGTGCCGAGACGCTGCATCGAGAGGTAAGCCTTCTGATGCGAATTCCACATTAGGGCCCTGACTCACATCGGATGGGTGGTCGGCGAAGCTCATGGCTTTTGCTACCGCACCCCACAGAAGGGGTTTTGGGTCGCTTTGAATAGGGGGGGAAGGTGTGCTGCCAAATCCTTGTTTTGGCATCTTCTTGAGGCAAAGCGAGCTGATCACCTGCAACCTCCCAGCTGTGCTCCTCGCAGTAGTTGGCGCAGAATTGCCCACCCACTTAATATAACTCCTAATATCAAATCCGCCACCGTACCAGCTTCAGCTCCATAATTGACCTGGTGGAAACTTTACTAAGCAACCTACCCCCTTTAGATAGAGTTTGCACAAAGGATATTTTGACACGGGAACATAAATTGGTCCATTATATCATGTGTGGCCATTATGCAGCCAACATCAGACGGGCATGGAATTGGAATCGGCACCTGAACGGTCGGGACGTTCTTCGCTAGTCACCGTTTGAATGTCTCTAAATGCCGTGGCTAATCTTAACTTGGGAAGTATGGGGAAATGAAACGTGGAAATGCCGTGGTCAAGCTTTTTCTGCAAAGCATGGAGAAATAGATACTTTGCATTATGCAACTAGGCAAACTGCAGGTTGTATGCTGCCAAGCACCTGGAGGAGGCTTTATGGGACGATGGTTGAGTCCTGATTGAAATACTTGGGCCAAAAAAGTTGAGAAATCTGCTTTCTGTTAGTAAATGGTTACGAACCTAAAAGTATTTTCTATTAAGCTATATTAAACTGTTCCATTGGGATCAGGTCTTAAAGGAGGTAATTTCCGAAGACTAATCGCTGTTTTGATCATCGGCCCAAACGTCATACCCAAACATATCCTTTGGGTTCACAAACCTCGTGTGCTTCCCCTCTGCTACCTTGTTGATTCTCGCGAAATCAGCTTCGTTTAATTCTATGACGTCGAAATTACTTCTGATTCTAGTCGGGTTTGAACTTTTGGGAAGGACTGCGTAACCTCTCTTAAGTCCCCACGCGATCAGGATTTGGGCAACAGTGCATCCCTTTCCCTCGGCGATTCCGTTCAATACTTCGTCCTCAATAACTCTTCTACCTGTGACCGCTACTTGTCCCTGCGATCCAAGAGGGGAATATGCAACTGGCAATATCTTATTTCGAGAGCAATACGCTAATAGTTCATTGTTTGGTAGATATGGATGGATCTCAACTTGATTGATGGCTGGCTTGATGTCGGCATAAGAAAGGAGGCTCTTTAGTCCAGCGATTGTCCAGTTTGACACGCCTATCGAGCGTGTCTTTCCACTTCTGTAAAGCGATTCGAGCACACGCCAACTAGGTTCGAAATTGGACGTGAGATGCCGCTTGATGATATACTGAGAGGAAGTGTAAGCTACGTCAATGGATCGAAATGGAGAAAATATAGGAGCGCACTCTGCCATTGGAGTCTAATTTGACTTTCATATCTTCAGTCCTTTCACAACACAAAGGCCAGTGTATTAAGAAGCAGTCAACATAATCGACACCTAACATTTTCAGAGAGTTTTCTAAACTCCATTTGACATCTTCGGGCTCTAAGAGGTGAGGCCAAACTTTGGTTGTGATAAATATGTCCTTTCGACTGAGAGCTGGGTGCGTTGCCAGCCACTCCTTGAGGGCAGCGCCAACCTCGTCTTCGTTGAGATAGCTAAAGTTCACTTCAATAAGAGCCCACTAATTTTCCGGAAAGGTAAATTAACGAAAGGGGTGATTTACTACCAGGCACAGTCTATGTGGCGATAACCAGCGTCCAAAGCAGCGATAACGGCACTATGCGTCTCTCCATGCGTCTCTCCATCTGTTATCTCTTTGGCAAATGTGCCAAGCCCCAAAGCTGGTATCTCGACACCGTTGTTTAATTGAAGCATTGACGAAGCGTTTGCCATCTTCGTATATGCGCTTTGAATCTCTGTTTATTGGTGCTACAGGATTTCAACTGTAACATATAGCAATTGTTGGCCCGACCCTTCGACTATTTCGACGCCACATTCTGCAAAAGGGGAGTGGACGTGGCCGTCATGGGATCCAACATATGCACAATAGACGTAGGTGCAAGGATCCTGCATATGTATTCAATTCCGAGAAGCCTCGGACGGACGAACCCACCTGTTTCGAGGGGCGAACACAACATGGTGGCATCGGGTTCAACAACACCCAACGCTCTGCAAGGAAAATGGGCTGTGATTGCGACAAAACAATGTGAGCTAAGGTCCTGAAGTCTCGGAATACGTCTCTTAGTAGTAATGGGCCGAGTTGAGGGGTAGAAAAAGCAATTCAAAGCTGTAGGGAAGGTTTGGCGGACGCTAAGTTTGTGGTTGCATGACTTTTAATCCACTGAGGCCGAGGAACGGAACTCGTCCCATTTTTGCACCTTTCACAAGATATCCCAGACGCAACATGCATTGTTCACTCCCTCCCTCTTCCCTCTTTCAACACTAGCCAAACCCCACCTCCAGCTATTCCAGCACTTGTCAACGCAATCATGGTTACTCCAAGCACATTCGGCCTAAATACTCCTCGATTTAAATCTTTCATACTTCGAAAATACCTCACCGTTCCATAAGACAAACAGCCCGTCCCACTTGCTACCAGTGCGGCAGAAGGGAGTTTGAGCTCCCCGGCTTCATGTTGCGATGAGATTATAGGAGACAGAGCCTCTAACGCATCCAGCTTAGCAAGAGCTACACCCAACGCAATGAATCCAATGCCAGTCCGTGTCCAGGACAGAAATGTTCGTTCGTTCGCAAGATGGTCGCGGGCAACACTGCCAATGTTGGGAATTCCAGCTGTTTTGAAGAACTTGAAAAGGCAATCCATGACGAAGACTGACTAGTTGTAGTTCTCCCTCTCAAAAGACTTGATTGGTAGCCAAGAAACGGGTGATCGAAGGTTCGTGGTTCAGATAGTCTGCTAAAAGGGGTGTGAAAGGGTTTTATCTTGATAAGTAGCTAGACTGAGCAAGACTTGGACAGACGTTGACCTAAAAAGCAAGTCGACATGGTCTTGAAGCGAAAGAGGATATCCTCATCATGTGACAGTACATTGGAAACCTCTGTGAAAAACTTACTATAGCCTTGAGGAATTTATAATGAGTGTCATTATTCTACTACGCATATGAGATCCTGGCTAGAGTTCCAGATTCTGCTACTGTGTTGAAAGTCACGAGCAATGAATGGGCTTACCAGTGATGTTGCCTACAAAATTTGCTGACTAACCCAATTTATTGGCTCTCGGCCCATTCTCATACCTACCCATCATCTAATACAAGCTTTCCAGTTAATTGTTCTCTACCTAGCAAGTCTCTTTTGGTTAAGTCAGGAACTTCAATTATCCTACGTGAAACGCCACCTTTAGCAAACGAGACTAACCCGTCACTACTTCTACACTTTCCTTCGATCATTCCGTTCGACGACAGGCGAAAGTATATTCAAGATTAGGAATGTCTTGCCAAGTTCCTACCCCAAAATCACCGAACCGCTGTAATCATCCCCAGCTCTTGTTCACGGAAACAAGCAACGCAAAAAAGGCAGGCTATGGCCGACCGACACTAGAACAACGACTTGCCGCAACAACACCGTGTGGTAGTACAAAAACAGCCTCAAAGACTAAAGTCTTGGATTTGAAAATTGAAGATTCATCCACCTTTCCAGCGCCGCTAATATTGCCGGAAGACGAGCTATCATGGGATCCAACGTACCCACCACAGAGTCTTAGAGCTTGGATCAGGGAGAAGGATAGAAATAAAGTCACTCCAGACCAAAGGACAATTTATCTTGTACCCCCACCTGAAGCCGACTTAAAGGTTAATTTCATGAAAAAGTGGGCAATACCAAAACAAAAGGGAGCCCAGAAAATCAAACACCCAGAAATGCAGCATGTTCGAGACTACTTGGAAGCATTTTATTTCCCACTGCCAGTTAAGCTTCTTCCAACATCCTTTATGCGCTTCACGAATACAATAGATGACTTGGATGATATTCTAAACGAAGAGGGACGACAAATTATCGGTCTTAATGCAAATGGCCACGGCCATAAGGGGATTCGGGCTCGGCCAACCCCTGATGGTGATTACTCTCATCAGCTCAATCTCGATGATCTCTTGGATGCAGCTATTTGGTCATTACCTGAAGATGCCTATACTCTATTGATGCTTGTAGAACATGACATTTATGAAGACGAGGAGGATGACTTCGCTTGTGGGAGAGCATATGGAGGATCAAGAATCGCAGTCGTGAGTATGGCTAGATATCATCCGATACTCGATGAGAAGCAGGGAGTCGAAAGAGAACATGGATGGCCCGCCTCACATTGTGAGGAATATCTGAGTGGGCTTTGCGGTGAACAACAAAATCTACTATCAATACGAAAACAAAATAAGAAACCGCCAATTATCGTAATTGATGATTCGGATTCAGACATAGAGACAATTCCGTCGGTCTCTCCGATGCAGGCAGCAGTCTCAGCACACCTTTCTCTCCCCATTCTGGATGCAAATCCTTCTACTACTACTCTCACAGGTCTATGGCTGGGACGCGTTTGCAGGACTGCAGGTCATGAGCTGGGACATTGTTTCGGAATCGACCACTGCGTTTGTTTTGCATGTTCGATGCAAGGGACAGCTTCTATTAAAGAAGATGCGAGGCAGCCTCCGTTCCTTTGCCCTGTCGATTTGGTGAAGGTATTACGAGCGACGGGTGCCGATATGAAAGAGAGATATAATTCACTGGTTTCGTTTTGTGAGAAGCATCAAGGTGTTCATCTTTTTGCGGCATATGCAGGATGGATCCGGCGCCGATTAGAGGACCTAGAGAGTTAACGACATATTGTAGAGTATATCCTGAGAATTGGGAGCTGGAAAGACTCGCAAATTCTTGACTAAGCTTGTAGATTATCCCAGAATAAAGCTTTACAAGTCCAAGGCTTGGAATAGATTGAAAGCATAAGAGCCTAAAAATTAGGGCGAGCTTGAAACCCTTCTATACGCATCGGACAAACAATATCCTTAACATACAAGAGGTTTAAGGTGTTCTGGAATTGTCAATGCGCAACCTAATCATTGAGGTCGACGACCCCTCACTGTATTGGACCTAAATATAGAAGCTTCATGATACCAAAAGTCCACTTCCCATTCATTGATGTCGATTTGAGTATTCAAGGCTAAAGCCCTCTTCCAAATGTTTTCTATCCCATGAGGCCATTTGATGTGACGTTCCCAGCCACCCGTCATGATATTATTCATTGAGCAAAGCCTCTCAACGTCCTGTCCTTATTGTACAAAAGTCTTATGTGACCCCTCCTAACAAACTTTAGTCTTGTATTGTGTATGGTAGAGAAGAAGCATACCATATAGTTGTAGAATCAATCAATCCTCTCCATTTTCTGCCTTCCACCTTGACAGGTATAGATTTCCACTTAGGGGGCCCTTGGGGTCAGATGCGAAGTTTCCTGCCACAGGCTTGATACTCCTCGAGACAAAAGGTGTGAGCTATTGACAAAACAGTCAGCACTTGTCTGCACCACCTTCATCACTAATTAATCCCCTCTCTATTGTCTGAATCTCCTAACATACCTTGAAATCCTTCAAATCCTTCGGCACAACATAGGTCCTGACCTTGTTCCAATCAATGATATACCCTCCATGCTTGGTATGATCTCCCATTGATCCGGTCCTGGTACCCTTATAATATCCCTTGCCTGCCCTCTTGGTCGACAGAGATGCGCGCCGTACGGCAATTGCACAAAGACTTTCTGTGGGCTTCATGGTCGCAGACTGATTAAAATCTTCCTCGCCGTTGTTCAAATCCATCCTATTGAGAAAGACCGCCAGCAGAAGTAAGACGCTAGCGGCCGCCATCCCTCGTCCCCGCAAAAAAGTTAGGATTTTCGAGATGCGAAATACAATGAACGACGAACGACACCCATACCAACGACATTGGGCATCAATAAAATGCCTGGAAGACAATCTCATGGAAACCCGCTTCTGGGGAAGTCGAAGGCGAAGAAGACAAAGAACATCTCAAGAAACAACTCAACAAAGAGAGTTCAAGATGCGTTCGCTATTGCTTCACGCGACGGTTCCGATCAAGTCAAAATCCGACAATCTCGTCTAGGCGCGCAGGAAGGAGGGGGCTCTAGATCTGCCAAGCGACAGAGAAATGAGGAGGAAGACGCAGAGGACGACAATGAGGACGAGGAGGAGACAAGGAGGCAGAAGAAGCCCCAAGTGAAGAAGGGGAGGTTCGATGAATTGGATTTGGATGAAGGTAGTGATAGTGAGGGGAATGAGTGGAAATTGGGTCAGGTCGACGAGGACGACGACAGTGATCTAGACAGTGACAAGGCTTTCGGAGAGAGCGACGAGGAGAACTTCGAGGGTTTTGCCTTTTCCGGGAGCTCGAAAAACAAATCCAAGAAGCCAAAACGGCTAACGAAAGATGTCAATCTGGACGAGGATGATGTCGAGGAGTCTGATTCAGAGTTGGAGGATGGCGATTTGGGCGAGGGGGCTATGGACTTAGCGACCATGCTCGATATGGCACAGGCAGAGGAGGCAGAAGAGGCTCAACCTAGGAAACCCAAGAAGCAGGTTAAGGAGGATCCACACTCCGAGGAAGACGATGATGCCAGTGAAGGCAGCCAAGATAGCGAAGACGGCGAAGAATCATCTTCCATATCATCCGGAGAGGACGACGACGAGACGGCAGATCCTGAAAAAATCGCAGCATTACAAAATCTCATTGCGAGCTTACCTCCTGCCGAAGGATCTCGCGGTCTAGCTAAGCAAAGAAGCGATGGAGCGAGCGAATATAATACTCCATCTGACTTTGGTCTCACTTCGAAAACCAAGCTTACGCTGGATGATCTCGGGCTACCTGCAATCCATGATCCCCACATCATGAAGTCTCTTAAATTTCTTGCTCAAGATAGATCTAGCAAGAAGAAAGCGGTTGCAAAGCTATCTGTACCTCTAGCAAAGCGCTCACAAGACCGACTCGATAGAAGTGCTGCTTACGAGAAGAGTAAGGAAACACTAGATAGGTGGAAGGATACGATCAAGCACAACCGCCTAGCAGAACATCTAGTATTCCCGCTTCCAGATCGCGATGTCTCAAGTGCAAAATCGACGGTAACTCTAGCACCTACAAACCAAACCAAACCTTTTAATGATCTTGAGGCAACTATTCAGACTATCCTTGAAGAGAGTGGTCTCGCAAGTAAGAAGGGGACCAATGCTAGCGAGGAGAAGATTATGGCCTACGAAGAGCTGGAAAATAAGAAGCTCTCCCTCCGTGATGTCAAGGCAAGAACTGAGCAGCTCAGAATGGCAAGGGATTTACTCTTCCGAGAAGAAGCAAGAGCAAAACGTATAAAGAAGATTAAGAGCAAGTCTTTCCGTAAAGTCCATCGGAAGGAGCGCGAACGGGAGGAGAGGAAGAACGCAGAGGCTCTTGCTGAAGGTGGGTACGTTCCATCTGAGGATGAAGAAGAAGTTCAGGACCGGAGACGGGCGGAGGAGCGCATGGGGGCCAAGCATAGGGAAAGTAAATGGGCAAGAGCCATGAAGAACTCCGGTCGTTCTGCATGGGATGAAGATGCGCGCTCCGGCGTTGTCGAAATGGCAAGGAGGGATGAAGAACTCAGGAAACGGGTGGAAGGGAGAACTGTGAGGAAAGAGTTCGAAAATGAGACTGAGGACTCTACAAGCGATTCTGAGATGAGTGGCGATGACGAAGCTGGACAACAAAATAGGCTCCTGAAAAAGCTTAACAGCTTGGAAGATACAGGGCTTATGGATGAATCGTTACCTGGCGCTAAATTAGCTAATATGGACTTCATGCGTAAAGGGGAGGCAGCTCGCAAGAAGGCTAATGATGCCATGGTCGCGGAAATGAAACGGGATCTAGCTGGAGAAGATTCTACGGATGAGGATGTGGCAGAGCCGGGGGATATTGGGAGGAGAATTTTCGGCCCTAAGAGCAGTGAAGAATCTAAAGTTAAGAAACCCAAGGTACTAAACGAGTTTGAAGAGCGACTTAGGTCGGACGATGAAGAAAATGAACAACAAGCACAAATCCGTGCTTTTAAGACCGACTCTAGAGATGTAGCATCAACATTGGGCAATAAGAAAGCAAATCAAGTGGGTAAAAAACATGAAATTGCCTCTAAACCTCAACTGGACTCAACGTCTGAGGGTGGGGCCTGGTCCAAGGTCACAGGAAAATCCGCCACTATCAACGAAGCAGAGGCTATACGCCGCCAACATAAGAAGGACAATACTGTTGGTGTTGAGGAATTGGATCTATCACAAGCCGCTATCATTACTACCCAGCCTAAGTCCCAGAAGAGGGCAAAGAAGTCTTCAGACAAAGGCATAAAAGCATACACGATAGAACAAGAGGAAGACCACGAGGACGAAGATGAAAGTAACGACGAAACCGAAACGTATCTACCATTTGCTTTGCGTGACCAAACCTTGATAAAGCGAGCGTTTGCTGGGGATGATGCCGTTGGTGAGTTTGAGAAAGAGAAGCAACAGATTATGGAAGACGAGGACGAGAAGATGGTGGATAATAGTATTCCAGGCTGGGGAAGCTGGATTGGCGAGGGTGTAAAGAAGAGAAAGAGCGATAAGCCGAAGGTTATGACCAAACAGGCAGGCATTGCGAAGAACAAGAGAAAAGACGCCAAGCTTCAGCGAGTAATCATCAACGAGAAGCCAGTCAAAAAGGTAAGACTCTCAAACATCCTAATTATACTGTTTTGCAAGCTAACCCAATTGGCCAGAATGAGAAATATCTCGCTACGAGATTACCCCATCCTTTCGAGAATAGAGAACAATATGAGAGGTCTCTCCGTCTACCTATTGGCCCAGAGTGGACAACGAAGCAGACATTCCAGGAGGCGACAAAGCCTAGAGTTATTGTCAAGCAAGGCAGCATTATCACACCGATGCTGAAGCCAATACTGTAGATATGTAGTGAACCCCATTTATATGATTTGATAATGGGCCAAGAAATGTTCCTTATTTATGTGTATTTCAGAGGTTCTATGGTGTGTTTACTGTCTAGTTATATCTCCCGAGTTGGTAGTAGGTAATACCTCCGTTTAACAGATAGAGAACCTCCACCTGGTGGACATGAAAATTTCGTCCCGAAAGTCCTCTAATATCGCAGGCATGTTCTTGCGAGAATCATACCCAGCAATGGCTTAGATATCTCTTGATAACATTCACCCACTAAGAGCCAGTGAGACCCAAAAGCCTGCAACGTTGTAGAGCCATACTGCTATAACAAACAGATAGGCTTCAATCCTATGATTTGACAACACAAGCCACCAAACGCGATGAACCTATCTTTCAAAGGCTGTTACTTTCATTTTATGTGTGAAAGAAGAACCTATTGTAATGCCCCTTTTAAAACGTTCTTAAGCCGTAATAGAATAAAGTAATTTTTAATGTTGAAGTCCCCTTCTGAAGGTTGAGGCTTACGTCAAGTTCGGTTGGAGAAGTGCCTTCATTAAAGAATTCTTTGAAAACTCAATAGAGCTAATTTACTTTTAGTGGTTTCCGCCAGAGTGGTTCTAAAGCTAGGGGTTGAATTTAAGCCAGCTCTTATGACTTAAAACATTCCCTTATCTCTAAAGTACGCCCCTATGCGCCATAAATCGAATCTCCACGTGCTAACCACAATAAACTGTGTTCCTATATCATTGATGGAAGAGAAGCTATTTATTTTTCAAGAAGTACAGACAAGTTTTAAAGGGCTGAATAGAGACTGTTTTATACCCAGATTATTCAGGTCCGGCTCCCGGAAACTAGCGAAAACTGGTGCCTAGTTTCTTCTCTCCACCGAAACGTACGCATAACAGGCACCATGAATATTCATACAACAGACTCGTCTAAATTAGGGAGGTCTTTTAAAAGAAATACAACTCGGTACTTCGATACCTACAAGATAGCTTACAAACAAATCACGTACCCCGCCTTTCCCCCTTCACACCCGTAAACAACTCTCCGTATAATACATCTGTCTCCTCCAGTGTTCAAACCACTCAAACCCCTTCGCCGCCTCGCAATTCAACTCAACTCCAAGAATGGCTTCCAAACCCCTCGAATTCAACCTCCGGCCCGCTCAAACCTACAACGATTTCCTCTCCATCTCCCAAGTAGAATCCACCGCCTTCGCCTCAGAAATGTCCCTCATCCGCGGACCCTCCCCAGACCTCAACCCCTCCGCAACACGCTACCACCAAAACTCCCAACTCGACCCCACAAGCCGATACATCCTCGCCTATCTCCCAACCGGCAAGGTGATCGGCTACGCAAAATGGAATTTCTTCCTCTCCTTACCACCGACCGATCACTTTCCCTGGCCAGAATTAAAACCACCTGCTAATGTCGAAATGATGAAATGGTTTCATGAAGTTCTTGACCGGAAGAGGAATGAGGGGATGAGGGGGAAGAGGCATTTGTTGATGGCTACGCTGGCTGTTGAGCCGGGGTACCAGAGGATGGGAGTTGGGAGGAGGTTGTTGGAATGGGGGTTGGAGGTTGCGGATGGGGAGGGGGTGGCGGTTTGGATTGATGGCAGTGAGGCGGGGAAGGGGCTGTATGAGAAGATGGGGTGGAGGGAGGTGGGGTTTGTGGACAATGAGATGGGGAGATGGGGTGGTGAGGAGGGAACGGTTTGGAGGACTTTTTGTATGATGAGGGAGCCGAGCGGCGAGAGCAGAGGAAGTGGGTAGATTTGATCCGCTCCGTAGATATATCGAGGAATAGCAGCTTGTGGTGCTGTAGCTAGTATGTGTCAGCGACTCCATGCCTTTCTTCGAGATCCGCATCCTAGCTCTGCGATTTATTATATTTTCCGCCCTCGTTGTTTGACTTCGTGTCGAGTATTTCCGTTATATGCGTCCCTCCGCGCACACCTCTTCGGATGGGATCCTCTGCCTCCAGATGCACTTCTCCCGTGAACCGCGCGACTGCGAAGTTCGAAGTTCGCCGCCCATGCTCGGCTCGGCCGTCAGTCGCGCAACGATGCAACCAATCGACCCTGTTCCTCCCCTCTTCGCCGCCCCCCCATGAAACCAAACCCAACGCCCAGCGTGAAACCAACCCCAGCTGCTCCCACCTCACATCGGCTGCCCATTGTTTTATGCTCGCTGTATTCTCAGCCATTGAGCCCTCTTGGGATAGACTCGCCAGCATCGATCAACCTGCCACCGTGCCACCCAACCTTTGGCCGTCAGCGTGCTTTTCCTGTAGCTCGCGGCAACCGTGGTCATCCCGGGTCGCACGACACCCGGAGGCGTCTATTATTCCAGGCGATTACAAGGTCAGTTGGCTCTTGCTTCATTCTTGCGGTCAAATTATTTCTGCAGCTGGTTGCTTTCTGAACCATGGTGTTCTTCCCTTTATCCCACAAGCGCCCAGAAGCGCCCAGCGGTGCTTGTCCATGAAACGCCCCGTCATATCGTGCCAACACTGATGGGCCCTTCGAATTTCATCGGCTCAATCCCTTTATTCCGTTGCGGTATCTCTGGCACCAAGTCTACTCTGGGTCGAGGCCTAGTATAATAAGCAGCCCGCTGTCGTTGCACCTGCAAACGAAAGAGGCTGGGAGAAGACTTTCAGGGTCATCCGATCTGAGTTTCGGATATGTTATCCCAGGGAGAGCCTCAAGGTCGCAGCAGATCATTCTGGGGTCCAAGGCGTGTCTTGACTCTTCAGCGAGTTCATCTGAAGTCACCCATAGCTGCAACACATGGCGGGCCAATCGTAGCCAATCGTTTTGTACTCGAAGTCACAGCGCCAGATCGAACACATTATTTTTCCGGTTATGGTGCGTGGTTTTGATTGGAGTAGAAACGATCTAGAAGCATGTGGTCGACATTCCTCAAGTCTCTTGTACGCCCCGCAGCGTGAGTTCTTCGCTTTGGGTGTCGTGTGCACCTCCAGTGAGGAAAGTATACATCATTACCAGTCCTTGGCTCACGCATGACTACTACAATGCTGCACATGCTCTTTCTAGTATGCTCTTCCTGGCACCAATTTTGTGATGTATAACAGCTTCTGATGCTTCATGCCAAAACTGGAACAATCTTGCTCTCGTTACCTCTCTCTGCGTATTCCCTCGAGTATTGCATTTCTTGCCAGCCCCCCCATATTTGCCAAAACATGTCATAGTACAGCATCACACGAGCAATGGATTAGTAAAACAGAGCAGATTCCTGTGCCGAGAGTTGGTCTCGAGGATGGCCATTCTTTCGCTGAGATTGACGGGTTGTTGGCGGCCCAGGGAGTGTTTGACATATATATCATACCACTTCGTTTCTTCATACCCTCTTAACCCCACGATCCCCCACCAACACTTTACCAACCACTGTCAGACGTGCGAATATGAGGATTTCCTTATGGCTAACTTTTCTAAAGGCACTGTCGATCAGTGCCGCTCCTCATCACAGGCAGGTGAAAAGGACAGCTTGCCAGGCGGCCTCGGTGGTGGTGGTGACGAGTACACTATACGACTATCTTTACGTTACTGTCCCGGTGACATCGACGATTTTGGAGGCATCAAGCGGAGCAGTAATAAGTCTTGCAGCGGCAACAACACAGAGCCCAATCGGAAGTGATATCAGTGCAGCGAGTAGGTCTTCAAGTAGCGCATCATACAACATTGAAGGAGTATTCTACGCATCCGTTCATTCATCAACAGTTACGCCAAGTATATCTGGAATTACTACAGTGACTAGTTCTGGAACTGGTCAGATTCTTCCTACCCTCACTTCTACAAGCCCAAACACAATCGGTACTGTCGTCACGAGTATCGTTCCCACTGGAATACCAACTTCAGGGCCCATATTGAGCACGTCGATAACCGAGCCAACAACGACTATTTCGCCAACGGGGACAATCACTACAACGGTCAGTTCTATCTCTCCGGGAATGCCATCTTCGGACATATTTCAACCGGTGGAGACCGATGCACCACCTGGAGTAATTGGAACACGATCTGACCATCCAGTTCCGAGACTTGGAGTCCAATCTCAGAGCTCGCCAATCGGAACCAATAAATTTTACGCCAATTTCTTCCTCGGGAACCAAACCGCGCCCTCATGGACTCATCCTTATTCAGTGGCTTGGGCAAAGGGAGGTGGGGCGACGTCGAGTTGGGGAATGGTAATCCAGCATATTGATGCCAACCAAAGAGTGTTTGGACCAGATCCAAATGCAAATACCGCACGATATTTTATTAACCCCATCGGAATTCAATCTTTAATTCTTTCGGCTTCCGAGCTTGGTTCGTCGGCAGTACTAACGACAGATTCCTTGACGGCATTCTCAGCCAACGTCAATCTTCTCCCAAGTGCCGGAGCGGATCCAGCAATCACATTCCCTTTGGTCCAAGGCATGGGATTTGTCACAGGAATCTTCAGTGGGGGTACCCCCATCTTACAAAGTGGTGTCTTCTTCCGTTCTATCACCAAATCTCCGACAACCCCGAAAGAAGGAGTTACGAAGTATACTATCCTTCTTGAAGATGGGAAGACATGGTTGCTGTATGCATACTCAGTCGATGGGCTTTCACTCGAGTTTACTGTTGTCAATAGTGCTTTAGCACAAGCTTCCTCAAATTTTAATGGCTACATTCAGATTGCCAAATTACCAGCTGGAGGGTCGGACTCTTATTATGATGCAGCTTGTGGTGTATATCCTACAAACGTTGCTCTATCGGGAACCGTTGATGGCAAATCTGGGTCCTATACCCTAACATTTGACAAGACTGGCCTGGCTAATGATACCACTTTACTCATGTTCGCGCTCCCCCATCATGTCGCCTCCTTTTCATCAGACACTTCCTCCTCCGTCATTGATCTCCGCCTCAATACCACCACGAAAGGAATTGCCACGGCAGTCGTGGCTGATTACTGGAATCTCAGTGAGGATCTTCCAACCACAATGGGTTTCGCTCCCTGGTCTCCATCCGTAGGAAATCAACACAACACTTTCTCGGCTTCAACAATCTCTGCCATAAAAGCCGTAGCAGCAAGTGAGGTGTCTCAAAACATGACCCAACAATCCAATCTCAACTCCATGTACTACAGTGGAAAATCTTTAGCAAAATTCGCTCAGATAGTCTACGTTCTCCATGATCTGCTGGGAGAGCCTGGATTAGCCCAAGCAGGACTCGTCAATCTCAAAGAAGCATTTGCTATTTTTGCTAGTAATACGCAGGAGTTTCCTCTGGTGAGGGAGACGGCTTGGGGAGGAATTGTTTCCAGCGCTTCGTACGTGACAGGTGATTCTGGAGTCGACTTTGGGAATACTTATTATAATGATCATCATTTCCAGTATGTTCCATCTTTTATATTGGCCAAACAATTTCTCACATAGCATCTTTAGTTACGCATATTTTATCTACGCTGCATCCATAATCGGCTATCTCGATCCCACCTGGCTCTCATCATCCTGCTCCTCCCAACCATCCGCCACAACCCACACTAACACCAACAAAGCTTACATCCAATCTCTTGTTCGTGATATTGCCAATCCTTCCGAACTTGACACCTATTTCCCTCTCTCCCGAAATTTCGACTGGTACCACGGCCACAGTTGGGCCCACGGTCTCTATGAGTCCTACGACGGTAAAGACGAAGAATCCTCCTCGGAAGACATGTTATCAGCATACGCCATCAAAATGTGGGGAACAACCATTGGCGACGCCAACATGATTGCCCGCGGTAACCTCCAACTCGCTATCACCGCTCGTTCATTGCAAAATTACTTTTTGTTTACAAGTGATAACACTGTCCAACCTGCAAATTTCATTGGGAATAAAGTATCAGGTATTCTTTTTGAGAATAAAATCGATCATACAACTTATTTTGGTGCCAATACAGAATACATCCAAGGTATTCATATGTTACCTCTCTTACCTTGTTCGAGTTTAAGCCGAACCAAAGCTTTTGTGAAAGAGGAATGGACAAAGTATTTTAATGGGGGGAGAGCAGATGCTGTACAGGGAGGTTGGAAGGGAGTGCTTTATGCTAATTTGGCATTGAGTAATCCGGGGACTGCTTGGGGCTTTTTCAGTGGGAGTGAGTTTGATAATAGCTGGTTGGATGGGGGCGCTAGTAGAACTTGGTACTTGGCGCTTGCCGCTGGTATGTTCTTCTCTTTACTCCGAACTTGCCATTAAACTTTGTCGTGCCCTGACTGACTTTTAAAATATCTAGGTCTAGGAGGAACTTGATAGATTCCTTTATTTCGGGTTTCGTGCTGGCTAAGGAAATGGTTTCATGAGCTTAGGATTTGAAAACGGCAGGGGGGCTTAGAAAAAAAGAAAAGAAAGCTGGACTTTCCGATGCTCTCAAGGGCTGGAAATGACGAATGGGAAACTCGGAATTAAATGGGCATGAGAATGGGGAAAGTGGTGGAAAGGTTTCATTGTATATATTTAGTCTTACTCATGCATGGTTGGAGTATCTGGTTCGTAATTAATGGTTGAAATGAAATATGAACACCCCTCGTTAAAAAGCTTACCGTAAAATGTAATTTAGATATGCGAAAAGGAAAGAGTAAAGGAGTGTATGGAAAAGAGAAATAATTCTACTAGAACTTAGTGGAGGATTTTTTTTGGCTTTAGTTAACTTGTTAGTTAGCTATTAATTTATGGGGAAAGGAGGAGTTGGAGTTGTTAAGTAGTTACTTGCTGGATATATGATTGGGATGAAGTGGAAATTTAGTGTTTTGGAAGGCGAATTGGTATACTTCTCAAGCTTGATTATCATACAATTGGCCCCCTTGCTATTTAGTAGCAAAGTCAACCCTACCAAACGATTTGCCGTATATCATATCACCTTCAGACAGCCCGCACCATAGCCTCAATTAAAACTCCTACGTGGGATTTTGCACGTGGACGGCTAGTTCTGTGAACCTGCTTACATTGGCAAGCGTTCAGTGTGGCGATCAAGGAGCATGCCTCTTGCAAAAAATTTTTATAACGGCTAGCAAGTCTTTTGTTATATCGTCTATACTGCTCATAACGAGGAGTAAAATGAGGAGAGTATCCTAGCTAAGTCTCAAAGCTTCACATTAGCACCTAGTAGGCTGCAAGCAAGACACTGTGTAGCCACCGGTAAAATTATACATTGAGTCTCATGTAACTTTTGCTACTGTTATTAGAGGAGTATAATAAACATGTTTTATGGCGCCGAGGTTAATGCTCAATGTGGCTATGAACGTAACTAAATGTAAATCAATATCTTGTAATATAAACGATAAGAAATGATCCTAACTCTTACGATCTCGCAGTCGACGAACTCGACAATCCAACGCGAGAAAGCCCGTCAACCCAATACGGGAATATCCCCCTTCCCTTCGAAGCCAACCGCTACTCGTCTGCGCAGCCACGCCTACTCTAGTAGGGCCCGAGACAGTCTCAAGGAAAAGGCGAAGGCTGAGCAGACCAAATGTAGATCCCTCATGGTCAATTAATTCGATAAATACATTATTCGATACACTGCTAGTCAAAGAGAGCATGACACGTTAAAGTAAACCTATGCTAAAGCTCACGGTGAGAGTTCTAGTCAATTTTGACCTTAGAAGGAAGCTAACAAGGACACCTATCATGACATGGAACTGTCCTCTTCGGGGGGGAAATAACAGGCCGATTTTAGTCAACGAATTTTGGGTATGGTTTTAAATAACCTCGATACTCACCTTTCATATAGGACATTCGTTATTTTTTAAATGTCCTCAAATTCGCGTACCAAAATTAGCCTCTTGTTTCTCAACTAAAGAGCCACCCTTCAAAAACCTATATTAAACAAATCTCGATTCAAGTTACTAACTTCGTAAAAACTGAATTTTTCCCGAAAATTAAGCTTCTAAGGAACTTAATTGTTGGTACGGTTGGGAATCGTTATAGGAATCGATATGCGATCCATATGCGACCCGACCGGCGCACGGTCATGTGATTACTCACATGACCATGCACAACAACGAATCAAGACCACAACAATCAGGCTGCGTCCTACATGAGCGCAGAGTGATTAGTGACCTTGGTTCCCCCGCTATAGCATACCGACATTAATGGTTCAGTAAATTTTTCGCCCAATGTCTCGTTACCTTGTCGGGTTTGGCACGATCCTACTTACCTACGAGTGTAGACTATAAGGGTCCAGCTCAATACATCGTGGGCGCATACGTAAAACGATTGTCACGGCTTCTATTGCTGCTGCAATTACGGTAGTAAACTCGGATCAGGAGGTGACGAGTGCGTATATTAAATCGAACCTTTTTGTAAAAGAGCCACAACGCAAAACATTTCCCGTTAATTACATGAAGGAGGACCCGGTTTCATTGCAACCCCACAAACTTCCCCTCTTAATTATTATTAGGTAAAGGAGTATTCTGTTCATTTTTGGGTACCAAAGGTTCAATCTTTTCTGTCCCCTATTGCTTCAGTGCGCAAGATAGTAACTTCTCATGTAAGTCCAAAACTTCTTGACTGACCGTATCTCTTCGTCTTACGCCATGTGGTAATTCCGTATCCAAGAATCGTTTGCTTTTCTCCTCGACATTGCCAATCTCGACACCCTTCCCGAACATAAATTTCTCTCCAATATTCATACGATGACGACCGGAGTAGAGAATACACTCTCTTTCAGCGAAATCCCATTTTATCAAGCCATCAAATAATAATTTACCGTCTTCCTTCGTCCTATTACGCTTGTTAAGCTAAATTTTAATGAGAGGAGTAGAGTATAATACATACCTAAAGTAAATCACCAGCGTACCTCCATCCAAAACTCTTTCATTGGACTTTCTGATAAGATCTTGCCAACCTCCAAGAGCTTCATAAGTTTTCCCTTTATACTGTGTTTTGTTAATTTTAACACTGAATTTATTAGAAAGAGAGACACGTACCTCTATGGATGATGTGCTTATCCCAAGTGGTTTTGCTACAGCTTTTTTTGTAGATGAACAAATGATGACGTTGTCATTCCAAGCAATACCGTGATGACCATTCCACCCATATTTCATGGTTTCCAATCCCACCTTAGCTGTCTCAATTACCCGGCAAGCAAATACTCCGCAGTTACCCCCCTTATTCCCGGAAATGCGTTTTAGGGCTTCAACATTTACTGGGTTACCAAGGCCAAGATTGTTTAAGTTATTTTGATTTTCGCGATCCGTCGATATGGTGGTGCTATTTGCTTTTCCCATCACCTCCTCGACACTTGAGTTATTGGCTTCAAGCAGCTCATCAAATGCCTTAAAAGTTGTGAAGGATTCGGTTTCCCAAACTTTTTTGTAAGCCTCCTGAGCGGTTTTGAGGTCCATCTTCAGTGATAGGTTTGTTCTGATAGTATTTGGATCGAAAGGCTGTGAGTAGATGCGTTCTCAAACTATTTTATCTTTTGCGTATGGCTGAAATGGAAGGGAATTGCTTGATTTTTGAGACAGCTAATAAATTTATCAAAATATTAAACCTTTATGTTAATCTCTTGTTGTATTGTGAAGATTCTAGGGCTCTCTACCAGCGACTGGAGTAATATAATGATATGCTTAGCTCCTTTATTAAACCGTTATACTAGTCTCTTATATTGTCATAAAGATTCTAGGATTGTTGATTAGTGGCTAGAGTAACACAAATGGTATGTTTAAAGAAAGAGACTTCTAGCCTCTTCTTCTTCCTTATAATTTAAAATCAAAAATTTAAAGAATTAAGCATGGAGATTCAGGGGGTGACTTTGAATTAACCTTGAGAGGAGGGGGGTCGGAAATAAGAATTTATCATTGTCGAGTCTATTCGTAATGTTTAAATGGAGTTTGTGAAGCGCCTGGGTAGTTACTTACTAAGGCCACGGTTTGCTATATAAACGGAACAGATTTTCTTTCTATGATAATAGAGCTTGACCCACTCCTTGAGGAAGGAAATTACAATTGATTCTCTCATGCGAAATTCAGATATTTAGAGCCGTGAATTTCAATTCTAAGATATTTATATCTAAGATGTTTATAATTTCAAATAGTATTTCCAATATCTACCAGTACCCTAGAATATTCTAAAACACCTGTACGAAAATGGATAGTTCGCATCTGTAACCTCTAGCGACAGCCTCATCTATTCGCTTATACTTCAATTCTCGTGCTATTTTAACTACTACTTCTACCCTCTCCCCTTCAATTCTTTTAAGTATTCTTTAAAGGCAGAGAATACGAAAATCGGCCACTTACCCCTCTCCTAAAGAGGCGTCTCTTCGGAGGATAATTACGAGGCCGATTTAAGCAGGCGACCATGAGGGAAAATACACTACAGGGGTGGCAATAGGGCTTATAAAATCGATAACTTTAGGTAATTAAGTATCTCAATATTCTAGATTAGAATGCTACCCTGGAAAATTATAAGGGGAGAATGCCCTCTATAAATTGCGTTTAGGTAAAGATAATTATATATTTAAATGCCCTAAAAATCGTATACTCGAAGTAGTCACTTATTTCCCCACTGATAAAAACTTGCGGTAGCGCATAATGGGAAGACATTACTCATAGCCGGTTTCTATGGAGACGAAACGTCTTCTATTTAGAAAATAACGATAGCGTAGATTATATAGCGGGCCTACCTGGACTAAAAGGTCCCTAAAATTATAGGATATTTTAATGCAAGATTCATCGACTTGTGGGCGCAAGCTTTCTAGAAACCTGGAAAGAAAAAGGCTCTACTCAAGTAACCAAAAGTCCGCTATCAATTGTGTCCCCTGGGGGTAGAATAAATCTGTGGAGTTAGGGGTCCAATAGAAAACGGCTTGCCATTCCTATTACAGATAACTTCATAGGTTGTAATCGCAATCACCCCATTAACTTTGGTTTTGAAGCATGACTGAGTAGTTTTGTTTGCACCTTTGACTTTATAAACCGCAAAAGTCGTATTAATATAGTCCTAGGTGATTGGGCTCTAAATTTTAACTACACGCATAGTAAGAGTTGCGGCCATTATATACAGCCTACTTAAGCGATACTCTAATTCCTAATAAAAATTTTCCCTTTATTTTAAAAATAGCCTATAGAACTACTTAATTAATTAATTTATCTAAAATTTATTATAAAGACTCCTATTATACTTAGCCCTTCTGTTATGTGAGAAGGCACCATCCAGGATGGATGGCCTAGCCATTCATAGTTAGCTTAGCCTTAGCTTGTCTAAGTGTCCTTAAGGGACACCATAGACGTGAATAGAACTTCGTCTTCTTCTTCTTCTCACACAAAAACTTCTAGCTAGAAATTTAAGGAAGAATAGCCTACTCCTAAGTATATAAATATCTAAAACCTCTAGTAATAAGGGAGATTATAAAAAGAGATTATTAAATAAACTAGTATTCCTTAATAAATAATTTAATATATTCTTAAATAAGAAAGCTCTGATAAAGGCTATAAGAAGGAATATAAGAGGGCATATTTAATATATAGAAGGGAGATTTAATATATTATTTAATATTTATTAAATTCTTAAGTAAACAAGAGGATTACTTTTAAGGGGCTTTAAACTATACTTAATATATACATATATTAAATTATATATACGTCGCAACAAAAATGCGACGCCGCTATCAGGTTGCGGTGCTAATAGGGTTTAAGTACCCTGCAACTTTAATCACGTGAACGGTCCGAACGGTCCGAGTTTTAAGTAATTTTTAAACCGTTCGGACCGTTTGCTATTTAAGACCGCGCTAAGCTATATTAGGCTTAGTAATTTTAATATAAGCATCTCTAATAGGTCTAGTTTCTACATATAAAAGGATTAATAATTATATTTATTAGTTATTTTTTTATAATAGACTTAGTAAAGACCGTTTTTAGACCGCGGTCCGGCGACCGGCCAGTCTACTTATAGCTAAGGCCTACTGTCACGACTCACATGACTAAGGACCTTAGGCTCAACCAATGAGCAATGGCTCTTGGCAGTAGAACCTTGGTCAGGTGACGTCGGTTATATTGGATCCTAAGAAATTGAGGGATCCAACGGAGTCTAAGAAATCGGGGACTCTAGTGGATCCTGCAATATTAAGGACTCCAACGGAGTCTGTAATATCGAGGGATCCAGCGACACGAAGGCTCTATATAAGCAGGAATGTTTGCACACTTAGATAGGAGCTTCGTGCTTAATTCAAAATAGTAATACATACCTATTACTATGATAACACTTATTATACAATCATTAAAGACTGCGACATATCGACCCTTGCCTAGAGACTTATACTCAGGGAGTCTAAGTATCTAAACCCAACCCCTTAGGTGAACTAACCCTATAGCTACCACGTTACCATAGCTCCAACGGTTAGGACAGCCGTCACACCTACTTAATATACTTATATCTAAGGCCTTAGTTAAAGGCCTTATATTATTAAAAATCCTTTCTTTTAGTCGGCTTACTTAGTTATAATAATTAAACTAGCTATACTAGACTATGATTTTAAGACTAGACTAGATTAAATTAAACTATTTATAGATTTTTTTAGACTAAACTATAAAACAGTCTTTAAAAATTTTTAAGATTAGACTAAATTATAAAACAGTCTTTAAAAATTATTAAGACTAGACTATTTTATACTTATTTAATTATATTAAAATAATAACGCTTAATAGTAACGTTTAAAGTATTTAAATCCTTTTAAAAATATTTTTTAAATAATATTTAAAACTAAATTATATAGTTTAAACTAAACTAAACTATTAAGACTTAATTATTTAAATTATAGTTTTAAATAAACTAGCCTATTGTTAGACTATAGTCTAAAAACGATTTAAACTAAGTCTATTATTTAAAAAAGAACTAATAAGTAGAAGTATTAATACTTTTAAGTATATAAACTAGACCTATTAAGAATGCTTATATAAAAGCACTAAGCCTAATATAGCTTAGCGTAGTTATAAATAGCAAACGGTCTAAACGGTCCGAGTTATATAATTTTTAGACTATTTAGACCGTTTGCTATTTATAACTATACTAAGCTATATTAGGCTTAGTAATTTTAATATAAGCATTCTTAATAGGTCTAGTTTTTATAAATAAAAGGATTAATAATTATATTTATTAGTTCTTTTTTTATAATAGACTTAGTTAAGACTGATTTCGGACTACGGTCCGGCGGCCGGCCAGTCTAATTATAAGTAGTATAAGGTTTTATAAGTGGACTTTAAGCACTTGCCTATAGTGCTATATAGTGCGAATCAGAGATTTATATAATAAGGCATAAATCCCTAAAGGAAAAATAAGAATTAAGAATATAAATATCTTTATTAAAACTACTATAATAAGCTCGTAGAAAGTAAGGCTTCACCTACTATATAAACAGCCCAGCCGGAATAACTTTCCTCTAAGCGAACCCCTCCCCCTCTATCGCTTATAGACCTAACCACTTCTTCCTTCTTATAGTAATATAAAGAATAAGTGTTCTTTACTTATAGGCTACTTAGTCGAATATAAGGGAAGATAATATAACTCTACTAACCCTAGGAAGTATAATACGAAGCCCCCCCCCCTTTACTAGGGAGCACTCTCCGAAGCTCCCCCCGCCCCTCTACTAATACTAGGGTGCGCTCTACGAAGCCCTTATATACCCTCTATAAATAAAGCACTTTAAAATCTAGCTTATTAGAAAGAGGCTCTAGTGTAGAGTTAGTTAATATAAAGCTACTAGACACATATTTAATTTCCTTTGTCATTCTATATATTTAGGGCTATTTAGCTAATTAGAGAGAGGTCCTAATGTTAGTACTAGTACGTTTCTTATATAAGGAACGTATTAGTCGGGTTATAAAAAATAAAATAAAGAGTTAAGACTTTTAATATATTATTACTATATAATTTATATAAAATTATAAAGAAAAGAATATACTCTTTAAGAAGAGGAATTAATTATTAATTATTTAGTTTTAATTTCTTACTAAAACTAAAAAAAATCACGTATACTTTTCTAATAACAAGCCTAATAAATATATCTGTTTATTTGAAAGGGGAATATTTATACATGCCTATGATTTCCTCTTATTATCATCAATTCATAATTTGTTCTCCCTATCGCCCTTTCCTCTCTTTAACTCAGATCAAATCCAGCCCCCGAATTAACGGCATAGAGCAACTTCTGCCTTAAAACCTTCTCCGTTGAATATCTCGGTAACTTTAACAAATTCACACAAGTACTCGTACTTGGTAATCTCTCCTCATCACTCCCAGCATCTCTAATACTAAATCTCGGATTCAATTGCGAGAAGCCCAGTAATGGGGCTCTAGGTGTAGATGTAACGTATTTTAAGACTTTTCTTCTATTGGTGTCGTCAAGGGATTTGAGGACTCGCCAGAATAAGCGAATGGTGAGATGTTCGAGACCGTCATCGCCAATTTGGTAGACGCCACCGTAGAGGGTGTTGCGGCGGAGATCGTCAATGTCGAGATCAGATGAATCGCCGCCAATGAGGGTTTGGAGTTCGGATTGGTTGAACATGGAGAGCCAGGAGGGGTTGATAATGTCGCTTAGGCCGCGGAGGAAAGCTTGGGTTTGTTGGTAGGGCTGGATTTGAAGACGATGACGGGCGACGTAAGAAACGTAGAGAGGACGATTCTCGTTGGTCACGGGAATGTTGGAGCCGTTGGGCATCAGTTCTCGGGTGATGGTCTTCGTCGGTTCTCCTGGCATCGAGATTGTATCGGTGATTGTGAAGTCGAGACCAAAGTCTTCAACATTGCCAGGATAGTTCTTTAGTTTCAGTAAGCCCTGATAGAGACTTTCGTCGAGATCTCGCAAGTCGTTGATGTTTGCACGGTACCCTCCTGTGGCCCCGGAAGAGGCCCATTTGAGTAAAAAGAACCCTGCAAATCCAATGTCCACCAAAATTCCTTCATACATACATTTCCCAACTATCCGGCCAAGGAACTCGTAATATCTCAAAAGCTCCTTGAGGTTTTCACGCCAGATAGAGGAGTCTTCCTGGACATCTATTTCTTTGAGTACCTCTTTTCGAACATCAATGATAGCTGGATTTGGGTAAAGCAGATTCTGGTCATTAGTCACGAAGAGGTTTAGACCATCTTCGGCTCTGAAAGCTTCGCTGGTTATGCTGGTAAGGAATTCCTTGGTGACACCACCACCATCGATTCCAGCCTCGACGGTGTCAAACTGATCTACGAATGTAATCTGAATTGGCTCTTTCAGTTCGTCTCCCAGGTCGTAAAATTGATCATAGGCACTCTCAAAGACTCGATCTCTCTTGATCTTGGCATGATGGCGTCCTAATAGTTCATTTCCAGACATTCTATTGTGTCCGGGTGCTCGATGAGCCTGATGCATTATAGACATCCGCCATATGTCGGGGTCGACGTTGCCACCTCTTCTCCGAACCTGGTCCAAGCACACAAATTCACGAAAAATCCGGACTCGGGTCTCGAAAGGAATAATAAATGGCATATTCTGTAGTACCTCGAGTCTAGGTCCAACTGCTGCAAGAACCTTTTGACGAGCCGCTTTTTGTTGTTGTTTTCTCATGGCTTCGATTTGGAGTACTCTTCGAGGTCTTGCCATCCCAACAAGTGAGAGACTTTCTCTATTCTCGAAAGGCTCATTGTTTTCAGCGTCGACATCCTCATCATCACCTTCCTCCCTTACTTCATGTTGTCGCTCTTCCTCGGCAACAACAGCAGGAATGAATCCTTCCATGTCGAATCGGGAGGTCATCAACCAATGACTCTTGGATAAGAACCGCCGTCGAGAGTCACGCTCATAAAGCATGCGCATTACGCCTGTCACAATTGTTCTGACGTACTCGAATGTCATGCCTGCTACACCGGCAAATGGACTGATTGGTAAGGGTTTAGATTCCTTGTCTGTTTCTGAAGCATGGAAAAGTGAAGATGGTGTACTTGTTCCGAAATATGCCCCCAGGCCACCCTCAAGGGTTGTCTGACCTTCTTGGGACAACTCACCAGCATTGTAGAGAGTTGTGAAAGCCAAATTCTTGAGGAAGACTGTAAGTCGTTTAACATCTTCAAGAGGCAAAGCGCTCTTGCATATTCGTGACGAAGGTCCTTCAATATGGCCAAGATAGTTGTTCGCACTCAGGAACTCTTCGTCGTCAGTAAACTTCAGAACGAACGTATAAAGCTCTAAGAATAGCAAAATGGTCCGCCATTCCCGGTCCCTGCTAATATCGCTAGATGAATCTGAGAAGGAAGTCCTTTGCATTTGGCTTCGCAAAAGTGACAACGCGGCCTTGGAGTCGGCTGTAATGACAGAAAAAGTATTGGTCAAACTCGTAGCCTGCCAGAAGAATTTCAGAGAAGGGACCTCCAAACCCTTTTCAGTAGTCAACGACCCTAGGTAGAGCCACATTCTAATCTCATCCCCGCGACGTGGGAATATCCTGAGGAGCGTGAGAGCATAGCCAGCAAGCAGACTTGCGTCCTCTTCCCCAGCAGCAGAAGCTTTTGCAGAATCAATATTAAATTTAGCTAGTAAGCCGGATATGCTATGTTTATTGACCAGAGAGAGAAGCTCATCCTTGATGAAATTAGGGAGAGGTATTGGTAAAGGGCTTTCTTCCACATTTTCGGTCGTTTCTTGGAGTCTTGCTAAATCTTGAGCGTCTACACGGCCAACAATGTCACCAGAAGATGCAGACAGCTGCAGAGACAAGGCTCTCAAAAATTCGGGTTCCTGGGTGCTTCGAGACTGCAGTCTATGGAGCGATATGAAATGGGCAAGTAACCACAACTTTGCGTCTGGTGTCATATTGTGGATAGAACCCGAAGAAAACGCTCGAACTAAGGCAGATGATAACAGGCGAACATTAATTACGCTAGCCACATCATTAAGCCGTCGTAGTAAAGTGATTAGATTAGGGGTTGTTAGGAAGTCCATTGCAAATGCCGTGTATGCATTGAATAGCGAAGAGACGCTGTCTGAAAAGATGTCAGCATTGAATACGAGATGCTGGAATGTTTAAAATTTACCATCACCTGAATCGAGAGTCTCCACTAAAGGAGCCCTAATTGCAGTTAAGATGGCTTCTGGGTTGAGTTGAAGGCTTGCAGTATGTGGTAAAAGCGTTGAGAGAAACTTGTAATATGCATGTGATATCCGAGAGAATATTTTGGGCTGCTCATCTATTACAGCGATCAAAAGCCGCAGTAGGACTGGTGAAAAACCCGGTAGATGGCTATTTTTGTGTTAGTTGTCACACCCATAGCCAGATATAAGAATTTTAGTCGTGCAAAGAAGGGGTTGACGAACCTTTGCAGAGCTTCGAGCAGTATACTTGCGAGCGAGGCAAGCTTTGTCCGGATGCCTTGGAGACCAAGAAATCGCTGAGAACCATGGGCAGCCACTTTCGAACTCCAGCTAGTCAATCTTGCAAGGTCATCCTGCCTTTTAGCATTGAAAAAGGTTATCAGAAGCCGCAATTGGTGCGCCAGCACTTGATCGGTTCGATATTGACGGGCAGACTTGTCTAAACCGTCCCAAGCTTTGCGTCTGAGATCTGCCACTTGTTTCCTTGCCCGGTGTCCTCTCCATACTCGCTGTATCCGTTTCGAAGCATTGATTCGCTCTCTTTCCTGCTGCCGGGCTTGCCTCTCTTGCTGCGCGATAGCCACCGTCTTCTGCGTGCCTGTTGCCGATGGATTCCATGCATTCGCCCCAAATGGATTCACATTTTGGCCCGAAAGGTTGACCTGTCGCGGACGACGAGAACTACCACTGAAGGTTTGAAACATTTTGTGTGCCTATTTTGATATCCGCCGCCGTCTATGACTTGGAATACGACGCTCGAGGCATGCCTTGTGCCGGTTGCGCAGAGTGAAGTGCCAGCCAAGTGCGTCGGCACCACTGGATCTTGGAGTTGTGCGGTATAAGGAGCTGGTATCAGAGATCGTGGTGGGATCTCCCGGGGGATAGCGTTGAGGTGAGGGCCGCAATATGGTACTAGCTAGTCCTGTCCGGGGGTTGGGTATAAGAGCTTCGTGGACGGAGGTGCAGGAGTTCTAGTCTAGGAGCGGGCCTGGGGAGCAGAGAGATCGTCGTTAGAGCTGCTGATTGGTAATGCACGTAAGTTACGTGTTGAGGTGCCGGCGCTCAGTCGGGCAGGGCCAGTGAGCTATTCACGGTCTCCCCTCTTCCCTCCGCTGCCATGCCCACCACCGGTGACTGGGAGCTGCTTACGTCAGGAACCCGCCGGGCGGAGGCAGAACCGAGCCTCGTCAAGTCAAGCCCTGCGCTAGCCCCAATCCGGCCTGGCACTAAAGAATTTCTGAAGCGCTCTTTCTGTGGGTGTCGCGAATTTAAATATCTTTCCTCCGCCCACCAACCTCACCCACCCACCAACCCTCGACTGCGAAACAACACGATCCTTCGTGCTCCTTTCGTTCTTCTCGCCTCCTTCCCCCCCCACAAAACTCTCTTCTTAGAGACCAAAAAAACTTGAAAACCCCATAAAAAATCCAACATCTCGCGCAAGACACCTCGCGACCGCCTCCACCTCACCTTCCTTCAAATCCAGTCCGCTGCCATTTGAATCCTCGTGCCCCAACGCCACCGCTCTTTGCACGCCTACGGTTCCTGTTCTGTATAGTCTCCTATAGAGACTCCCCGACTCTCGTCAAATACCCCCCCGAAGAGCTATCTCGACGTAGTAGGTAAGCCACAAAATTCGTTTTGTTCTTCGAGACAATCGCAAAATCTCCACTACCCACATTTCGAATCTTCCGCAATCTGCCACTGGAATAATCAAGCACTAACCACGCCAGATCCCGATTCTTTCAAGATGTCTTCCGCCGCTGTCGACCAGCTTGCTTCCGACCTCAACAATGCTACCTTGAATGGGGCTGATGGCGCTCCTGCCCTCAACACCGACGTGTCCAATGTGGGCGCCGAGGACCCTGATACCGCTGGCCCAACCCCAAGTTCTGCTGCCCCTCACCCACAAGCATCCGCTTCCCTCTACGTTGGTGAATTGGACCCCGCTGTCACCGAGGCCATGCTTTTCGAGCTTTTCTCCCAGATTGGATCTGTCGCCTCCATTCGTGTTTGCCGCGATGCTGTCACTCGTCGCTCTCTCGGATATGCCTATGTCAACTACAACACCACCGTCGATGGTGAGAAAGCCTTAGAAGAGCTAAACTACACTCTTATCAAGGGCCGCCCATGCCGTATCATGTGGTCCCAGCGCGATCCCGCTCTCCGAAAGACAGGACAAGGCAACGTCTTTATCAAGAACTTGGATACCGCCATTGACAACAAGGCTCTCCACGATACCTTTGCCGCCTTTGGTAACATCCTTAGTTGCAAAGTTGCACAAGATGAGACTGGAGCTTCCAAAGGATATGGATTTGTTCACTACGAGACTGATGAGGCCGCAAGCCAGGCTATTAAGCACGTCAACGGTATGCTTTTGAACGAGAAAAAAGTATTTGTTGGTCACCATATTCCCAAGAAGGACCGTCAAAGCAAGTTTGAGGAGATGAAGGCAAATTTTACCAACATCTACGTTAAAAACATTCCCACCGAAGTCACCGATGAGGAATTTCGTGAGTTGTTCGAAAAGTACGGTGAGGTCACATCTGCATCACTTGCTCGTGATCAAGAGTCCAACAAGAGTCGTGGTTTCGGCTTCGTCAACTTCATCAACCATGAGCATGCTGCCAAGGCCGTTGATGAGTTGAATGGTAAAGATTTCAAGGGCCAAGATCTCTACGTTGGCCGAGCTCAAAAGAAGCACGAGCGTGAGGAAGAGCTTCGCAAGTCCTACGAAGCTGCTCGGATTGAGAAGGCATCCAAGTACCAGGGTGTCAATCTCTATGTCAAGAATCTTGATGACGAGGTCGATGATGAGAAGCTTCGCGACTTGTTCTCTCCTTTCGGCTCCATAACCTCCGCCAAGGTCATGCGTGATTCGCCCGCTGAAACCGCAGAGGCCGAAGAGAAGGAAAAGAAAGATAGCGAGAAGAACAAGGAGAATATCAAGGAAGGTGAGGCAAAGACTGAAGAGGAGGGTGCCGAGAAGCCAACCGTTAAGTCTGAGAAGCGTACTCTCGGCAAGAGCAAGGGATTCGGATTTGTTTGCTTCGGCAACCCTGAGGAGGCAACCAAGGCCGTTACTGACATGAACCAACGCATGGTTAATGGTAAGCCCCTCTATGTGGCTCTCGCTCAACGCAAAGATGTTCGTAAGAGTCAACTTGAGGCCAGCATCCAAGCACGTAATCAAATTCGCATGCAACAGGCTGCCGCCGCCGCCGGTATGCCCCCACAATATATGCAAGCTCCCATGTTCTACCCACCAGGTCAACAACCAGGTTTCATCCCTCAATCTGGTGGCCGAGGCATGCCTTTCCAACCTCAGCCTGGAATGCCCATGCCTGGTGGTCAGGGTGCCCGTCCTGGACAGTATCCTGGCAACTTCCCTCCACAACAAGCTGGTCGCGGAGGTCCAAGTCCTCAACAAATGTCACCTAACATGTACGGTATGCCCGGACAGTTCCCACCTGCAACTCCTTATGGCCAGCAAGGCAACCCTCAATACCTCGCTGCCATGGCTCAAGTAGCTGCTCTAGGTGGACGTGGTCAACCCGTCCGACCCATGCAAGGTTTGCCAGGTATGCCTCCAAATATGGCTGGTATTCAAGGTGGCCAGCAAGGAATGCCTGGTTTCCCTCAACCTAGACCCGGTGGAAATATGGCTGGACGTGGTGCTCAAGGACCCCGACCTGGTCAATATCCTGGTGGCTTCCCCCCTCAAGCAGGTCGTGGTGGTCCTCAAATTCCTATGGCTTCAGGTGGGCCAGAGGGAGTTACAACTGGTACCCTTCTCCAACAACAACTTGCCGCAGTCCCTCCTCAACAACAAAAGCAGCTTCTCGGCGAGGCACTCTTCCCTAAGATTCAAGCCTTACAACCAGAGTTGGCTGGCAAGATCACTGGTATGCTTCTGGAAATGGAGAACCAAGAGTTGGTAAATCTGTAAGTCTCCTCATCTCGCCTGTCACATGTCACCACTAACATTCGGGTAGCATCGAGGATGAGAGTGCTCTTCAGGCCAAGGTCGATGAAGCTCTTACTGTTTACGATGAATACGTCAAGAACAACAAGGGTGACGGAGGGTCTGGTGAGGCTGGCGATGCGAAGAAAGAGAAATCCGAAGAGAAGGCTTAATTGCCCACTCTTTTCGGTTCATAACGTCATACCCATTAATGATCCCTTTATGATTCTTCTTACTGCATATTTCACACATCGTCTATCTGCTGCGGCAACGGGCTGCCGGAAAAGTTTTGTGCTTTCAGTCTTCCTTGAATGGTGGCACATTTTCGATTTCTCGGCTTACTCTCTCGGACTATTCTATCGCTGCGGCTGGTTTTCTCACAATAACAATTTCTCCTGATTGCTTCATCGATTCCGGCGGATTGATGAACCTCTCTATCATACTGTACTCATAGACTATTTGTGCGCGTGGCTTGCTTCATTCGGCCTCTGCAAGGTTTTCCTTTTTGCGGGGCTGCGGATGTGGGCTGAATTTGACCATTGGCACACCTACTCCGATTACAATGTCTCTTTTTTTGGTCGACTACTAGGTGTATGGCGGAGATGGATGAGACAATGGGACGAATGAACGAATGGATGCGATCTTGCTTTGTTGCTTCTTGTTGAATTAGAAGTGTCTATTCGACATGGGTTTATGGACACGCATACATACATAGAATGGTCTCGTCTGTCCTTGCTTTGCTCGTTGGTGGTTTGATCCATGGATTAGACTTGGAGCAACCAATCAATGAAAAAAATTAATAAAAATATAAAAAACAATTCCTTTGTGTATTATGTTGTGATGATTCCGGTATATAAATTAAGATTACTTTATCTTTATCTTCTGTGAAGTCTCAAAGACTCGGTATTTCTAGTTTGAATTTCGGCACGCTCTGTACCGAGGGTATTCACATTAGCTGGTAAACTAAGGATACTAATCACTCCACGCTCTGTATTAGCGTAGCCTAATTGTTGTGTTCTTAGTTCGATGATAGTTAATCCTATTCCTAAGTGCAGCTGTCACGGAAAAACCAATACGCAAGGTCATATAATCATTCTTATATAAGCTTCTCTTATATACAAGCTCCTTTAATATATATATAGCCGTGCTCTTTACAGCTGGTTCATAGAATTTAAGCGTTATATTTAGTATTTTACGCTTACCATCTCCTCCGTTCTTGAGTACACGCTTTATTACGTGATAGTAGCCAATGCATACATTGGCAGGTCATATTACAACACTAGTCCTAATTAGGTCATGAGGAACACTAATTGTACTAATAAAAAGGTTTATTAGTAAAGCACGAGGATCATTTTATTAAGTGGAGGAGAGGCGTAAAAGTTAGTATTAGTTTTAGAGAGTTTTAATTTTATTAGGATACGTTTTATATATATATTTTTTTTTCTTTTTTCAGAAAGTAGGTTTCTTTTAATAGTTAAGATTGGTTATAGAAAAGATATAGATGGTTTAGGGTTTCCTTTCTATTTTAGAGGTACGTGTTTTAACTTTTGATATTAATGACTTGGCTTAGTGGATAAGTCGGATTTGGTTTCTAGGTTATAAGGAAAGTCGCGGGGAGTGTTCCTATTTTAGTAGATGTGGGACGCTAGGGAGATCATTGCTTGGGAGTTGGATTTATAGAATTAGTCAATGTAAGTAGGCATATCACTGTAGTAGATTGAAATCGGTTTATTGTAAAGTCAAATTTAGAAGGCCCCTAGGGGTGAAAATAAAACTCTCATTTAAGGCATACTATGCCCTTTCTTTCTCTAAAGTACGGATTATAATTTGCTAGCCGGAATGATTAGAGCAGATGCTTTGTTTAAAGTTTCTTCTGCTTCGCGCTCGATTCTCTTGACCAGATCAGCACAAGTTGGGATATCGTGAATGAGACCAATGACTTGTCCTGCAGTCCAGACCTAAACAAAACTAATTAGTACGGAACTCAAAAGAACGGATTGAGAAGGAAACTTACCCCATATTCAGGATCTCCATTAATGAAAACCTCTCTCCCTCTCTTCCCACTGACATATGGAGCAACCTCCTCAAATTTCCCTGTGGTACTCTCCGCCTCAATCTTAACCGCCGCTTCCGTAACCTTATTCTTATACAACCGACTAGTATTCTTCCATCTTCTCAACACAAGTTGTGTATCCGTTTCTTGCGCTCTAACAATCTCTTCCTTAATCTTCAAATGTATAGGAGCCTCAACCGTACACATGAATCTCGTACCCATATTAATACCCTCCGCACCCAAACTCAGCGCAGCAGCAAGACCTTGACCATCTGCAAATCCTCCCGAAGCAATGAATGGAACATCAAGAGATTGTCTTGCCCGACTGAGAAGGATAAAATTGGTAATATCCGTTTCGCCCACATGTCCTGCACATTCGAAACCATCGATGCTCAAAAAGTCCACGCCAAGTTTAATGGCACTCTGGGCATGTCTTATTGTCGTACATTTATGTAGGATGATTATTCCTACGGCTTTTAATTTCTTGATGACAGGCCCGGGAGAGTTTCCTGCAGTCTCCACAATTCGAATCCCTTCGTCGATGGCTACCTGGGCGTAGGCACCGTAGTCCGGGGCGTTCATGGAAGGAAGGAGGGTTATGTTTACGCCGAACGGTTTGCTGGTCATGGTTTTGCATTTGCGGATTTCTTTGCGGAGATCTTCGGGGGTAGGTTGTGTAAGGGCCGTGAGGATACCGAGACCTCCTGCGTTACTGACGGCGGATGCGAGCTCGGCGTAGCCTACCCATTGCATGCCGCCTTGTACGATGGGGACTGGAGGAGAGGGTATTAGTGTTTGAGCTTGGTGGAGTATGTGTGGTTACTTGCCTTTGATTCCCAGGGCGCGGGTGAGCTTGGTGTTGAAAGGCATCTTGGTTGGGGACTCAGGAAAGAGGGTTGAAAGGTCCAGGAAAGAGGGTTGTTGGCGGAAGCTGTGGCAATGCGCTTAGAACGAGGGAGGAATGGCAAAGCTCGTGGAGGTCGAAGTCGAGCTCAATGGGAACGGAGTTTGTTCGACTTCACGGGTCTCTGGGGGTCTTCCCCACGTTTCCCGCAGGCCGAGGCACGGCACTCCCAGGGAATCGGTTATGGCTCGCATTGCGCTCGTGACAGCGCGACCAGAATCTCCATGATTACTCACCACCGCTGACTCATCGCCGGGGCCCGGCCCTTGGAATCTGTTTGGTTTGGCTGCGCTCGTGACCCGAACCCGCCGCTGGGGACGCGACCAGCATTTTTCAGGGCACTCCCGCCCGCGGGCCTCCGTCCAGGCCCTGATGACTTGCATCGTCTGGAGGATCGAGGGACCGCCGGCCATGCCCAGAACTCTGGGATGCAGCATCCGAGACGGCCTGGAGGCGTGACCCTGGCAGTTCTGACGACGGCGCCAGGGCGAACGCAGTGAGCTGAAGACTCCTCGCGCACCGCGTAGTGTACAGAGCCCGTACAGGCCCGCGCCGGCCCAGTATCTATATTGCCTCGGACGCAACCACACCGTCCTCGAAATAGTGACACAGCCATCCACGGGAGCCACAACGCGCCGGTCGGATCTGGTCCCTGAATCCAGCACACTGCGGCGCCGGCTTGATTGTCTGCATATGTTGTCCGACCATAGGCTCATTTGTATCCAGCTCGAGAAGCAGCCTCTATCTCGGGCAGCAATGCTGGCTCGATGCGCTGGTCGTCGTGAGGCCGACGACATGAGGGAGGCTGCTGAGATATATTACTTGGCCTGCTCTCACGGCGCCACGCAACATCGCAACATGAGGGCATCGTTTCCCCAGAATTCCCTGCGCTGACGACGGAGGAGCATCTCGGTCTCCCGCGACGAGAGCCAGCATCTGTCAACCAGCATCTGTCAACATCTCGTCCGCCCACGAGCGAAGTCCAGACGAACGCTCCAGCAGCGTCTCCCGATCGGGATCTCTGGACGCCAGGTCTGCGGAGGTCTGGAGTCTTGGACGGGATCCGACTGGTGTAAGGGACGGCTCGGGCCATGCGAGTCCTGGACCATTCGAGTTGAGACTGGCGCGCTCTTCTGCTCAGCGGACAGAACAAACGCCGGGCGGGTTGAGACAACAGCGCCAGTCCATCTGGCACAGAATGGGCCTGCGTGCTGGGAAGATCCTGCTTTCGACGCCGCGTTGTTTGTGTGCTGCTGGACTCCTCGCCCTCAGCAGCGGCCAGGCCGAGTGGGTGGCTCTGGTGGCCGGCCTGCGATCTGCGACCGGCCAAGCCATATTCCTTTTCCAAGCTCAATCGCTCTGAGCAACCAGGCTGTCGGTTCCCTCGCTTCATATTGCGTACCGCGCAAGCGGTGAAGGGTTCCTGGAGGTCACGCTGGCCGATCCAGATGCTGATCAGACTGCTGCGCTGCAAGTCGCAGGGCTGACGACCTGTACCTTTCGCCGCACGCGCCCGCCCACAAGTCCCAGGCTCGCTCCGCAGCCCCAACTCGCCAGTGACGGAGCTCCCCTGAGGCGACTTGCTTGCGTTTGCCGTATAATTTCCTGTCCTGTACAGCCACCCGTTCCTGCGGTGTAGCTCGATCGCCTCCCCTCGGACGGATGCAGTAGTGGAGGAATACCAGATGCTGGAGCCAAGCACCGCCGGAGCACATCTCGCTGGCCCATCAGATGGAGGCGCCGCGTTGTTGCGGTGCGGACGACCTCTGGTTGAGGAGCATACGGAGCACTCGATATTGCTTCTTGCTCGCCGGGCGGCGGCTCATTTAAGAGCTGGGCCTGTGTCTCCGCGCTGTGGGAGCTGGGAGCGAGCTGGGATCTGCCAAATGCAGACGAGGGCTGCGTTTGTTTTGCTCAAAAGCAAAAGCCAAAGCAAAAGCAAAGCGAAGGCACGTCTGTTGCTTGCTGTTGCGCCGCCAAAGATCCTCGCGAGCAGTATTGCTCGAGGGTGCCGTCGCGGAGCAAACGCCACTGCTGGCTATCAAGTCATCTAGTATCGGTACTTGTGGCCTGCCCCTTTGGTCGGCGTGCAGCAAGATCTGTCCACACCTGGGCGTCGCGTCCCTCTTATTGGGCTTCAGATATAGATCCTTCTCGCTGATATCAATCACCCATTCATCCAGTTTCCCCCCCCCCTTCGCGCCTTATTTACTCTTTTTGCACTTGCCAGCTCGTCCCCTCGGAGTGCCCTTGTCCCATGACGATGCCCCTCAGCACTCAGCAGGAAGCTGGAAACGCTTGCCGCGCTGGCATTGCTTCTCCACTAGCCCCCTCTGCCTCCACGCCCGTTTTTTGCTTTTTTGTGCGTACCGAAAGTCATTCGGTACAGTCGTACTGACTTTGTGTTCTCCCACCGATGGCTCCAGCACACAGTGCCACACGGCCCTATAGTTTTTTCGGGTGATCGACGTTACTTCTTTTCTCGAATGCATCTCTTCATCTGCTCTGATGCATTATGCCGAAACATACCTGAGCCTTGCTACCGTGTTGCAGTTGCATGTACGCAGGCGCAAACGCAGCAAAGCTACCTCCCTCTCTATTCATAGTTGCCACCTCACAGCTTCCCAACCCCCTTCCCCTCGAGCAGATTGAGCCTCGAAGCCTATAAGAACCCCATCAACTCACCGTTTTCTGCAAGCATAACGCCATATCCGTTCTCATACATCCACTGCTTTTCGCTTCTGCAACTCGAACTCTTCTCAGCTCCATCACCCCAAACGTCTTTTCACTCAGCAAAATAGACCGCAATGGCTTATACAAGCTACGCCGGAACATGGCAAGAGAGACTTGAAGGTAGGCATGCTGTGCTGAATAGCCAATTGCTTCTGCTAACGACTAGCAGAGAAGTGCCGTGAAGCCCAGATCCATCCTCCTGTATTCCAAATCATGTCGGACCGACGAGGTACGTTTTTTACAGCTCATTGAGGAAGCCAAGAGGACCCAATTGACTAACTCTATATAGGAGGTCGTACTGCTTGGTCGAGCACAGTGACCGTTCAAGGACAAAATATCTCGGCGAGATTCTGGTACGATGGACAACATGTCAACAACGCGAAGGAGGACGCAGCAGAAGTCGCATTGAAGCATCTCACGAGCTCACCCTCCTCGCCCTCTACAAGCCGGTCTTCATGGTAGCTACCTTGACACCACTCACAATGTCCGACACACAAGTTATCGTCACACGGGAAGAGCCTCTGCGATAATCATCTCGAAATGAACTGTAGGATATGATGGGGATATAAAGGGTTACCTGCCACTTTACTGGGTTTGGTGTAGCATTGCTTGGCGCAATACAAGGAGGAGCTTTCGGCGTCGGGATTTCCATGGTCTGAACAGGACAGCGAGGACACGCTGGAGTGGGCACACGGCTGCTTTTTTTTTCACTTCCACTTTGGAATTTGTTTTGGATACCTCGGTAGAAGTTTGGCTACGTTTTTATTTCCTTTTGCTTCTTCTCTGGAAACGGTTTCGATGGAACGGAAAAGTTCTACAGTTTGGGAAATGTTCGAATATGGAAAAGGGATAATTTATCTGGTGGCTATTATGTTTTCAGATTGTGGTCGATGGAAGTGCGAAAGTTAGTGGATTGATATTGGTACATTAATAGCAAATTTTCTTTCTTCTAAGAAAAGCTTCGTTTTGCTCGTAGGGTCTGATTCTGATGTGAAGCATGTTTTGTGATGAAAAAACGAAAATCGTAATCAAATCCGGGAGAGCTTCCCAAGGGTGGGCAAGGGTTCCAGTATCCCGGTAACTGTCAAGACAACAGCGATCTTCCTTGAAGATCCTGGAGTGACTCTCCGTTTGAGCTTATCCTTGTTCGTAATTCGTAACACAAAAACCGTAAATCTGTTGTTATCACGTGGGGTTGTTGTTCGATTTTGCTGCCTCGGGATCTAGGCCGAAAGAGCTGATTTTCGACTGAGCTTCAGTTGTAGGGTAATTGTTCGACAACATCTCCTTCACACCAACATACTCACTATGCCTCCACGATTAAACCTTCTCGGTGCGAGCCGATCAATTACTACACGTTCGAGACCTTCAATTGCCTCTCGACAACCTCGATTGCTCCCTCGGGCATCACAGAGATATTTCGCAGATGAAAAGACTCCAGAGTCTCCCCCGCCCGCCAAAGGACCAAAACAAGATGTACTCGGACACGTTAGTGAAGAAGCAGCAGATATGGGGAATGTGACCGGGGAGACTGCTCCAGATCTGGGACAAGGAACTCCTGTGCAAGAAGTATGTTCTTCGATTACACTCTCCACCCCCTCCTCTCTACGTCAACTTCCCCGCATATCAATTTTTCTAACTACACCAATTATATTTTATTAACAACAAATATAGATACTCGAACGAGACGAAGAATCCATGAAGAACGCTCCTCAAGTAATTAAAGACGAAATGGCCTCCCGCCTCCCCACCAGGAAAACCTCCTCTGCCTTATCCTTCCAACATCTCCTCGCCCTCGGTCAACTTCAAAATATCTCAGAAGGAGGTCATGGAGAAGATGCCGTTGACCAAGAGAAAATCGGTCATAAGTTTGGAATTCCTGAAACGGGGACGACGAGTAATTTGCATGAAAGATATGATCCGGTTGTTGATCAAGTTACGAATTTATTGATGAAGGATGGGAAATTGAGTGTTGCGCAACGGGTATGCTGGGGCTCTGAGGGCTCGTTAGTTTTCTCTTTGATTTCCTTTCGTGTCTGGGCGCGAGTATTGAAGTTGTTTCGATGCGCAGACTTGATTCCATCTTTTATCATCACTCCCCCTAGAAGGTTTTGGCTCTTAGTGTTTTTGTTTGTCAAGAGGGAAAGAATTGCTAATTCGAATGGGAAATATAGCGCATGTCCTTTATTCTAAACCACCTCCGGACCTCCTCCCCCCCAGTACCTAATCCCTCTCGTCCTCTGCTCCCCGGTTCCCCACCTCCTGACACCCTCCCCCTCGACCCCATAACCTACCTCACCCTCGCCATCGACTCCGTCGCTCCCCTTCTCCGTCTCCGTTCCCAAAAAGGAGCCGCAGGAGGAGGAAACAATCTTCAAATCCCCGTTCCTCTCGGGTTAAGACAAAGAAGACGTCAAGCTGTCCAATGGATATTAGATGCAGCGAATAAGAAGAGGTCGAGAGGAAGTGGGAGAGAACAATTTGCACAGAGGTTTGCGGAGGAGGTTATCAGTGTTGCAGAGGGGAAGAGTTCGGTTTGGGAGAAGAGGATGTTGGTTCATAAATTGGCTACTAGTGCTAGGGCGAATTTGAATTATGGAGCGAGGGGGAGAAAGAAGTTTTGAGGCTTTTTTTTTCCGGCTTGATTATACGTTTTATGAATTAGGATGGTTGGGGAAGGAAATATTGTATTATATTATATTGTACCCTAAAATTCATCTTCCTCATTCCAGATATAAAAAAATTACAGATATTTTTTACGGAGAAGAGTTTTTGTTTATGTATTGATATAGTAGGATAGATGATAATAAGGAACTTGGAAAATCAAGAAATATGATTATATAATCATTTGATTTAAATTTACATCTCATGGGATGAGGCTATGTATGTAATGCATGTTGTCGACTGATTTGCGCATGAGATATGAGATGTGAGATTTGAGATGTGAAATGTGAAATGTGAGATGTGGAATATTTGGGGGTTTTAGGGGAGGTAGTTAGGGTTTGGTTAGATATTACTTTCTTTTCTTTTCTTTTTTTGTTCTTTTTTTTGGGGGGGGGATTAGCTAGATAGCTAGATAGCTTATTCATTTGAAGCGGCCTGTTTTTCTGTTTTTCTGACCTGATGTTGGGAGAGTTCTGGTTGAGAGATAGATATGTAGGTATGACGAGGTGACGTGAGTTTAGTAATTAATTAATTTTTCTTCTTTTTTCTTTTTTTCTTTTTTAAGATTCTTTTAGTTCTTGATTTTATTCTTTTTAATTTTTTTAGTTTATGGATTATAGTTTAGTTTGAGTTTTGATAGATGGGTGTTGTTATTCTGGGGAGGGGGACTTTGGTAGTGAGATGGGAGATAGGTTGGAGATTGTACGGGGAGGGTGATGTTTGGTAGAATTTACTTTTTTTTTTTTTTTTTTTTTCTTTTTAGCTTTTTATTTCTTGGCGATGATTGTTCTGGGGGGGGAGGGAGAAGGGGGATAAGGATAGATAGGTAGGTTGATGGACTGGTTAGTTAGTTAGTTGGATGGGGGTTTTAAAGGGGGGGGGAAGTGAATTGAGGTTGGAGGGGTTGGTGAAGGATAAGAGTTTCTTGTTTCCTTCGACGATGAAGAGGGTGGTTGTTAGGAGGAGGATTGATGTGTTGGTTGGGAATAGAGGGACTGGGTAAAGAGGGACGAAGGTTGTTGTTATTATGAAGTTATAAAGTAGGAAAGTTAAGGAGGGTAGACGGGAAAATGTGGGTTAAGAAGAGAGTGTGTGTTGCTAGTTGAAAGTCTAAGTGTATAAGAAAGAAAATTAGTGAGGTTAGATTATTAAACACTTGGGAGGGTAGATGAAAGATTAAATCTACCACTTACTTTTAAGATCAAACTCCTTAACTTTAGGGAATTATCTTTGGGATTTAAATACGAAAGGCAAAGAAGGGACTTATTTCTTATAGTGCCGTACTTCTTCGGCGGAGAAAGAATATGTTAGTAGGTTTTAAAACATTTCTAGTTCTAATAATCTTTGATAAGATATTTATCTTTGCTTAGTTTAAGCATTCCTATCTAAGATTAATAACTTTAGTAAGGATTATTTACTATTTTAAATTTTTAAGGGATTTAGTTGAATAAAAGGCGACTGTCTCCTGTGAGATATTATATAGGTTATATATTCTTTAACACGACCAATAGATTTTTATAAGTTTTTATAGCTTGAAGGTTATATATATAAAGAAGTATTTCCTTTTAACCTTAGAAGAGAAGATAGTGAGTTAGTCGAGAGGAGGGGGGTTTAGTTTAAGGAATTAGTTATATTTAAGTAGAGAGAGGTAAGGGTAGGAAGGTAAGTGTTGGTACGGTTGGGAATCGTTATGGGAATCGATATGCGATCCATATGCGACCCGACCGGCGCACGGTCATGTGATTACTCACATGACCATGC